>APFE030536641.1:78246-131156 GCA_000404065.3 Pinus taeda
TGGTAATCAAGTGGTTTCTACCATGTTCGACATCGACTCATTTATTCGCATGGCTAGAATCGTACCAATTCGGGAACTAGAGATGAAGACCCTGGATCTAGTTTCCACCATCCAGGCTGTGAGGAGTTTTGTATTCATTATATTGTAGACCAATTATAAACAGATGGTTGCATCCATACTGTGTCTACATGAGTCTATGATTATGATGTACTATGAAATCTTTCCTGTATCAGAGTAGTAGTTAGTCTATTAGTTAAAGTTTTTGATCTGAGTATGGGAATGCCTACCTCAGCGATGATATAATCTTATACATGTATTAAAATTGCAGGTTCTGACTGGGCTCTCCACAAGATAATCCTTGAAATGATAAAGTACTTCACCCTTCCTAGATGATATAAAACCCTAATCTATTACAGGCTTCGCATTTTAGGGGGCAATCTGTTACACTAAAATTTGTCACCATGACTATATGCAGTTAGTATGGCTCCATCAACAGTCATATTATCCTCCTTGGCAAGCCTTATACCTCTTCTCTCCATGTCCAACTTCAAGAAAGAGAGATAGTCTTTTAAAAACATGTTTATCTCTGGGTACACAGTTTCTCTCTACCTTACCTACGTGTACGCATCCCATGTTCATTATACCTGCGTACTTGTACGCTCTGTATGTCAAGGGATGGGTGCGTACCCCTGTAAAGGTCAAAAGGCGCAAGTTTCATCTTAAAAAAGTTACTTGTGGTCATTTCTAAAGCATTCTAGAAGATTGTTTGACGTGTATTGAGCGCCTCCAGATGGTTCATGCATCCCTATGAAAGAGGAACTTATCCCATCAAGAGAGGAGCTACCCCATCCAAAAGAGGGAGTATCCCATTGATGTTGGACTTGAATAACTTCTTCTAGAACACTATAAATACAGGAATTGTGCCAGAGGAGGGGAGGTTGAAAGCTGAACATTCCAAAGGGTAGATGCTGCTGGAATTAGGAGTTCCTTGTAGAAGCTTGTGAGGAGAGATTACCATCCTTTCTTGTTTCATTTGGAAGTGGGTGAGCTTATCAAAGTAAAGGAAAACTCTTACTGGACCCTGGGAGGAACTTGCACAACACCAAGGCTCAGGCTGTAATGGTTTCTTTTGTTTCCTATTAATACAAATAAGTCCATTCTTCTTAATGATTTGTTATTAATGAATTGTTTCATATACTCCTTGGTCTATATGTTGAATATGTTTTATTTTATGAGATATTCAGGTGATATGTAATCGTTTGATTGTTAGTGAATGCAGGTTTCGAAGTGAAGGAGGAGCTCATCTGGATCGACGAGGCTAGACTACTACAACAGCGTTGGACTACAGGTAGGATCTAAAACACCTGATTTCTTGTATGGTAAATGCATGTTTAGAGAAGGATTGCTCTTAATTGTCTTGTTTGTCACTAGAAAGTCTTAGGCTTCTAGGGAGGTTGGTTTTGTCTGCAAGATTAAATCTTTCCGCATGACACGAAGTACTCCTCCCTTAGCTTTTGCTTGGAATCCGTATTAGGGGTTATCGACTCCTTATAGTCCTTTAGGAGGGAGCTTTGCCAGTTATGGAGGTTTTTCGGCTGGAGTTGGTCAAACTCTGAATTTTTCTGCATCACAAGGCTCGCCTTTTGGTTCAGTTGGTTCTGCTGGTTACTTCGGGTACCCTGGTGCCTTCCAAAATCTAGGCCAATCTTTTCAGAACTTTGGGAGCTCCGGCCAATCTGGGTGGAATCCCCAAGGTCCTCCTAGGCTTTTTTTTTGGCAACTTTGAACTTGCCAGATCTCACAAAATTAATAAACGATCCAATCAAATACAACCCAGCCTAGCCTTCAGTCCCAACCATGTAACCACATTCCATTTGTGGTGCTCATCAAACTCCCTTATTGATGACTCGATTAGGTTGAGACTTTTTCAACGCACCTTAATTAGTAATGTGGCTAAGTGGTATATAGAGTTGCCAGGGGGTAGCTTTACATCTTTCACCAACTTAGCTAATATTTTCTTAAATAATTTCCAGTTGCCTATCCATTATGACGCCGGAACTGAACTTCTGGCCACTTTTCATCAAGACATGGAAACTCACATTTCTGATCATATTCAGGAATGGAGATGGAGAAAGAGGCTCATTAAAGCCGAAATTCCTCTAGAGTACCATCTCGAATGGTTTTTGAAATCTTTGCAACCTGAAATCTCTAAGGATGTCTCCATGTCCGAAGTCTATTCTGAGGAGCAAGCTATTTTTAGGGCCCAACAATTAGAATTGATTTAATCTCAGTGTCCGATCCTACAAAAAATATTTCCAAATTCTCCTGGGTCTAAGGTTGATATAGCCAAGTCAAAGCTAGGTCCCCATGCAGATGCAATTACAACAATTGTCTTTGCAAACTGCTCCTAACAACCAGGTCACATCGTCTAACCCTTCGTCTTCCCAACCCTCTTTGGTTAATGCCATCCAATCTAATAACCCCAAAGGAAATCAAAATTCCAATGGGAAAAAGAAAGGATGAGGTAAGAAAAAGAGTCAAGATGGGAAGGCTAACACAAATAAATCCGGCAATAATGCTGGTGGTGGTAGAAATGAGTCTAGAAAGAAAGTCAAGTTTCCATGCAAGTTATGCAGTGGAGACCATTTAACTCATCTCTGCCCAAAGATTCAAGACTCTCAGTGCTTGTTAGGGTAGCCAGGGACTTCTAGTTCTCAAGCTGTGTTAACCAACCCCTTTCCCCAAGGGCAGCAACTGCTTGCTAGTGCGAGTTCAAATCTGGGTACGTCTGCAGGGGGAAACTAGGAAGGGGAGAAATCATCAAATGTTTTCATGATGGGTTCTAATGTCCATGTCGCCACTTGGTCACGTGATTACGGTGAAGTTGAAACTTCCAAGGATAAAGCTACTCTTAGAAATACCAACCTTGATATTGAGCGACCCCCTGTCGAGACTATACCATGGACACCGAAAGCTTTCGCTAAACACGCGACTATTAATCCTAATGCTAGGGCCACCCAAAATTACTCCGTTGTTGGGGATTTGGCTTAGAATCCATGCACCATGTCCGCTTCAAAGGTTCTTTAGTTGTGTCCAGCTCAACGAAGTGCTTTACTATTGGCAATTGGGGTAGTTGATCCAACCAACTCTTTAGTGTTCACTTTCGACATGTTAAATGTCAAAAAGCAACTCACTCATCATATGGATTTTCAAATAAAGTCTACATACCAGAAGATTAACATTTTTCATACCATTATTGATGAAGGAGCTTCCACGCATGTCATGTTGATGTCGTGCTAGAAGGCCATTGGATCACCTTCGGCTGTTCCTTCACCCACCCTCCTGACTGCATTTGATGGGCATTCTCACAAGCTGCATGGGATTATCCCAACCTTTCCTATATGTGTTGGGGGGAAGGTCATTAATATTGAAGTAGAAGTCATTGATGCTAACCTAGAATACAATCTCCTCTTAGGAAGGAACTGGGTATATGAAATGGACACCATTGTTTCGACTCTATTTAGTGTCATTTGATTTCCTCATGAAGGGAAAATCGTTAAGGTTGATCAATTGGATTATTGTCCAGTAGATCCTCAAGCAACTTTTGACTCTACTGTTCCTTTAGTGGATAACCCTTGTTTTCCTACTGAGAATCTAGGAGTTGGGATGTATTCTTCATTGATGGGTACCTTTGATTTTCCCTCTCCTATCACTAGAATCAATGTCGTTTCATCATCTAAGGAGTCTCCTCGAGAAGAGTTCTTTCGAACTCATTATTTTTCAGACCCTTGGACCTTTCCTTCACCTACGACCACATTAGCTGAAGGAAAAGTCAATGGAATGGCATTCCCTATGTCTGTAGCTAAGCTTAGATATCAATTTATCGTTAACTCTACAGACAACCACTCTACTCCTTTTTCTGAGGAGGAGCTAGATGGTGATGTGGCCCCGGCCTGGACCCTTGATTCTACCTCTGCCATGGATTGCTTAGATATAGTTTTACCTTCTAAAGAAACAATCCTAGAAGTAATGATGGGTGTAGATCGACCTTGGGAAGACTTACACCATCGTTCATATTTTCTTCCTCCATTGCAAGAAGTAGAATCTAGGTTCTCCGAGCTCTTTACTAGTGATGTTTGTACGCTATCAAATCCTTTGGCTCCAGTACACTTTCGTGCTAAAGGTAATATGTCGGTGATTTCAAAAACAATATCTATAAGCATCTCTAGGAACCCTAACGTGATCAATAATCTCTTCATTGGAGTCAAATGTTCCCCTAAGAAATTCAAATTTACACTGACCTTTTCAAGGGATTTCGAGATGTATTCGCTTGGTCTTATGAAGAAATGCTTGGCATTGATCCTTCTATAGTTCAAAATGAGATCAAGATGTATGAAAACACCAAACCAGTTCGTCAAAGGCTTCGATTGGTTAATCCTAGGAAAGCAGCAACCATTAAAGCTAAGGTAGAGAAGCTGCTCAAGGCGGGTTTTATATACCCTGTTCCTCTTACCGATTGGGTTTCTAATCCAGTCCCTATGGATAAAAAGCAAGGAACAATCCGAGTATGCATCGACTTTAGAGACCTAAACAAGGCTAGTCTGAAAGATAATTGCCCCATGCCATTCATTGATCAGATTATTGATGAGTGTGCCGGTAATGAGATTTTCTCCTTCATGGACCAGTTTTTCTGGTTATAATCAGATCTCTATCCATCCTGAAGATCAACATAAGACAACTTTTATATGTCCCTAGGGTACCTTTGCATATAGAAAGATGCCTTTTGGTCTTAAAAATGCTGGATCTACCTTCCAGCGGGCCATGTCATATGCTTTCCATGACATTAAACATATCATCGAAACATACTTGGACGATCTAGCTGCTCGTTCTCGAAAGAGAATTGATCATCCTAGTCATCTTCGCTTGTTTTTTGAGCGATGTCAATTTTACAAGATCTGGTTGAATCCCAGTAAGTGTGTCTTCATGGTTACATCAGGTTGGTTATTAGGGTTCATTGTGTCAAATGAAGGGATTAGGGTTGATCCCTTCAAGGTAGAGGAAATAATTCAGTTGCCTCCCCCGTCCTCAATTCGGAAACTTAAAAGTCTTCAAGGGAAGGCTAATTTTTTAAGAAGGTTTATAGCGAATTATGCCGAGATCACTAATGGGTTCATGTGTTTGCTATGGAAAGGAGTTCCATTCGTATGGGATGACTTTGCATAGCGGTTGTTAGATGCTTTGCAAAAGGCATTAGTCTCTACCCTGCTTTTGAGTCCACCAAATTATGGTAGGGACTTCCTTTTATATCTCGCTGCAACAGAATCAACCATCGGTATGGTTTCATTCAGGAAGACGATGCTCTCACTGAGCACGTGATTTATTATTTGAGTCGAGGCTTGATAGGTCCTGAACTTCACTATTCTCCCGTTGAGAAGTTGGCCTTGGTAGCTGTCCATGCTATTGAGCGGCTTCGCCATTATATCTTGCTACGCAAAACTTTTGTCTTAGCAGTGGTCAATCCATTTCAATTTGTCCTCAGTAGGTGAGTGATTGGGGGCAAATATAATTGATGGATAGTCATTTTACAAGAATTTGATCTCAAGTTCTTGTCCGCTAAGTCTAAGAAAACTATGGTTTTTGTCGAGCTAATTTAAGAGCTGCCTTGTGGAGAGGATACTATTTATGAGGAAAGCTTTCCTGATGAACATTTATTCCTCATCTCTTCACTCGACCCTTGGTATGGAGATATCATTGTCTATCTCTAGAATTCGAAGTTTCCCTCTACTTTCTCTAAGGATGAATGCCGAAAGTTGCGTCACCTGGCTAAAAATTATGTTATTATTGGTGATACATTATATCGTTGAGGGGTTGATTCAATCCTTCGACGCTGTTTAACCCTAGAGGAAGTAGAGTCAGTGCTCAATGACTGCCACAATGGAGTTTGTGGTGGTCATCTTTCAGGGCTTGCTACAGCTCAGCGTATCTTGTGTGCCGTCTATTTTTGGCCTTCACTCTTCAAAGATTGTGTTGAAGCGGTCAAACACTGTCACCCATGTCAAATTTATACTTAGAAGATGTGCGCACATCCAGCTCCTCTTTTTCCCGTTGTCACTGTTGGTCCCTTTACTAAGTGGGGTATTGATTTTACAACTTGTAATCTGCCTTTAGCAGTGAATCACAAGTACATTATCATGGTCGTAGACTACTTCACAAAGTGGGCTAAGGCCATGTCCACTTATAAAAACGATAGTGAAACAGTGACATTGTTCCTTTTTAATCAGATTATCTCAAGGTTCGGTATCCCGAGAGAGATTGTTACTAACCATGGCAATCATTTCTAGAATCAACTAATGTATGAATTAGCTCTCAAATTGGGTTTCTAGTAGGAACATTTGTCTCCTTATTATCCTCAGGCCAATGGACAAGTCGAGGCAGTGAACAAAACCATTAAGATGATCCTGCAGAGGATGATCGACAAAAATTGGTCCAATTGGCATCTTATGTTGTATCTGGCTCTTTGGGCATACCGAACCTCCGTAAAGACTGCTACAGGTTTTACACCTTTCAGTTAGTTTATGGAATAGAATACATCTTTCCTATTGAATGTGAAATCCAATCTCTTAAGTTAGCTGTTGAGATCCTTCCAGAGACTTCTAGTCTCGAAGAGTGCCTCCTTCATTTGGAACATCTTGATGAGCAACGTCAAGATGCAGCCACAATTAATGAGGTTCATAAGAAAAGGGTTAAAACTCAGTATGATAAAGCTATTTGTCTTTGAGTATTTTCTGAAGGTGACCTTGTCTTGGTATATGATCAAGATAAGGAAACCTTGGGGGCAGGCAATTTCAAGCCTATGTGGTATGGTCCCTTTATAATTAAAAGAGTTTTAGAAAAAGGATCATATGAGTTAATCGATTTTGAAGGAAACAAGTTCGCGGAGCCCATAACTGGCTTTACCTCAAGAAGTATTTTGCTTAAGTAGTAGCTAGGCAATGGCTTCTTTGTACATTTTGTATATTTGTACATATCTCATTGATATTTTTTGATATCAACACTTTTCGGTCTGCTGTGGCAGGTGTTGATGGATGACTTGGTCTATTTTGGATTCGCTGATGGTGCTAGTTGACACACTTGGAACCTCGCTTCTGCAGCTTGGGTAATCTACTATCCAACTAGTTAGTCGATGGTATCAAGGGAAGTATGCATTGGTCCCACTTCAAATAATATGGCTGAGTATACTGCCATTGTTAATTTACTATCCAAGGTGATTTCCCACGAAATTGACTCATTGGTAGTTTATCTTGATTCACAATTGATAGTGTCACAATTGAATAACATTTATTGGGTAAGGGATCCATGTTTATATCACCAGTATTTAAGGGTGAGGTTGTTGCAAAGATCATTTACTTATATTAATTATTTTCACATTCCAAGATCTCATAATTGGTTAGCTGATTTTAACACTAATCAAGCATTAGACTAGCACATCAATCATTTATCACAATAAAATCAAGCATCAAAAAGTTGAACTGTATATATATATATATATATATATATATATACATAAAACATCTCGAGTGTACATAACTCTGTCCAAAACAATATACAAAATTGGGACTCAAATTCCCATAATCATGTCCAGTACATCTAATGCCCCGACTCAGGATGAGCAACTAAGTAGGCAACTACTGCATTGCCCAAACGCCTAAGAGTGCGAACCCAGTCCCATGGCATGCCAACTGCATGACGCTGCATAGCTATAGGAAGGTGCTATATGGTTTCCATAGGTACTCTGTGAGTTAGTCTCACCAAGTGCCGCTGAATTGTGTGTAGAAGTTGCTTTGTGTCTGCAGTTGCCTCTTCAGCCCCTCAGCCGCGACATCTGTGCCATGGGAAATCATCTCGTCGTACCAACCTAATATCTGGAACATGATCATCATATTAGTCATTTGAATCCTACCAAAAACAATTTTCAAAGTTCATTATTATATTTGAAAAATCACAAAAAAAATATAAAATCAAAAAACACTTACCAATGTCACCCCATGCTGCGGTCGGTGGTAATACTGGATCGGGATCTCCTCGGAAGTCCAACCCAGCATAAGGGTAGTCATCTATGGCAATGATCTGCTACTCCCACCAGGAGAAGAAGTCATGGTCAAATGCAGTCCGTGGAACGTCTCCACCTCCTAGACATTTCATCAGGTCAGCCCACCTACCCATTCGTGGATCTCGTGGGGTGCTGATTGAAACTGGTACTCTACGACAAAGTGCGTGGACCCTCTGAAAAAAGAAAGAGCAGAAAATAGTTATGTATCCAAAGTTTTTGGTCTAACCTCTCTTGATGGAAGTAAGCTGTCTTTTTAGGCTGACCAGAAGAGGAGTACACCAGTAAAATACGGTGGTGAGACAATCGACCACCAAGCTCATGGCTAGCCGTGATGCCTGGTGCAGAGAAGCTGATCCATTCACTCTAGCTATAGTAAACAAGATTATCCTCAATGATAAACTCTCCACATGTGTGATTGGAATTTGAATTCCAATCTTTTTTGGATGTCTCGAGCAATATATATGCACGTAGTCCTCGATTAAGATACTGCCTCGTGTCCTGCCCCTGGAATGTACTACCTCTCCCCTTTAGGAAAGGCCTTTGATGAAATAAATGTCTTCCACTTCTATCCTGAGTGCCATCTGGTCAATCATAAATGAATCATCCTTGATGCTCCAGTAGTGAATGAGCATCTCAAGCAGGCGAGTGTTTGCTTTCATATTTGGCATTTTGAATAATTTTAGCAAACCACATCCCCGTAAGGCATCCAAAGCATACGGATCGTTCATAACCTCATCATCCATTTAGGTATGCTCTCTTTCTCACCAAGTGACTGGCATCCTGAAGAGAAATTGAATTTAGACCGTTATTTTTTTTGTTTGAAATGTTCGCGGCATATACACGGGTCCATTTTTGCAAATTTTTTTCAAAACTTGATTTTGTTTGGCTTCATGTAACTTTAACTTGGGAGCTTGGAATGTTGAGAATGGTTTGGTTTTCAGGACATTTTGGACATTTTTTCGACAATTTCGAGACGGTTCCATGACTGTTGAGTCGTCATGGTAGGTATCATTTTCTCACTGGCACATAGGTTAGGAAGCCATTTTTCCATTGCATTATGCATACTAGCCCCCATTTGTCGATACACTTGCCATAGGGTCAATCCCATCATGTTATGGTTCTTAAACCACCTTCACTCACTGATTTTTAAATCATGACATGATGGTAGATCCATCCTTTTCATGTGCATCGTAGTTAGCACCTCACTGACATTTGTTGCCCATGCTGCTTTGATCTGAGTAGGCTCGGGAGTCCTTTGTAGTCCTGCCATGACTTATGCAATGAAGACTCATTCCTCTTTGCTTATTCGCTTCGTTTTGGCCTTATACCCTAGAGGCTCCTTTGTGTTGAGTTGTACTACTGCATTGCATTTTGACCACTTGCACCTTTTGTCCTTGAGCCGACTTCACTTGGACTCATGTTTAAGCCAACTTTTGACCATGACAACTGCAAAATCAAACTTGCATGCCTTTGAATTCTACAACTTGACACACCTAGACCCCTGGAAGGAACACACCTTTGAGTGTCTTTGACCAGTTTTCGCCTCCCTGCATTGAGCATAGGATTGTTCCAATCCCAGGAACTAGATCATCTACTTCACTGACACTCGTTCTTTCCACTGTACTATAGCATTATTTTATTCTTTTTATAGCTTAAATAGAAAGATAAAAAGATTATATATTCCAAAAAGAGTGGGAATGGGACAAAATTTCCACTTATTGCTGGTAGCTAGACTCAGTCATGTCGTCGTTGGACAAAGCACTCAAAACAAAGTCTCCCCCATTTGGGTGGGATTTAGTTCGACTTAGGTACACCTTAACCTTGTTATTTAGTTAGTTCTCCCCCGATTGGTTATCTCTTCCAATCATATGGAGGGTTCGTTCATGCTTCCTGCACAACGAGCTTATACAGAGTCATCATATGCTGCCACATAGTCATATTGAGTCGTGCTTTTGTTGAAGGGAAGTTAGCCTGAGTTGGCCTCTCTGCGGTGTCTCTTGATTCATTTTTTCAGTCGACCATCCCTGGTTGTCAGTGTCTTGTCTATCATCACATCAGTTATATTGGTCCTTTACTTGTGCTGGTTTGAGAAGGTCTCCACTGACTTCTTGTTGGAGAGTCTTGTCCTATTGACGATGACATCTTGCTCTGAGGAGAGGCCTAGAGCTGCATCCTAACCCTATTTTCATTATTTATCGGTCACCTTGTGCTTAACATCGATCAGTATCATGGGTCTTTGACAGAGTGGTTTCCCTTGTGTTCAACATCAGCTTACATTATCACACATTGGAATTCGTACAATACCTTGGTTTCCATTCGACCCTATTGGTGGATACCTCACCTCTGTGTCAGCTTTCATTATTGTTTGGTTCAGAGGGTTTCTGTCATGTGCTAGCCACATCTTGTGTACACCAGAAATGTGCTTTGGGTGGGTTACTACATCTTTTTCGTCTGATTCCTTCCACATTATTTGCCTATGGGTTACACTCGTGCTAGATTGATGAAGGATGCCTTAATGCCTTCCTTCTAGTGGATCTTTATCTATCAATTACGACTCATTGCTTTGGGGTAAAGATCTAGAGTCCATTTGGCAGTACCTTGGGGTTTGTAGTCATTAGTGGCAGATCCTTTGCTATCGACAGTGGGAAACCATCATTGTCTCCTGGTTGATAGATTCTTACAGGTGTTTGAATTCAGCTCATCCATTCACACTTTTTAGATTGTATTGGGTACCTTAACACTCATTATCATTATTGGTGAGTAGTCTCGCGTTTGTTAACGGTATGAATCAATGACCAATAATCAAATGATTTCTCACATGGTTGACTTTAGATCATTTATTCCCATGGTGTAGAAATGTACCATGGTGGTCAGTGAAGACCTCAGGTTGCATCCGCATTTGTTGGTTCACTTGATAGTTGCTCCTGTTACTGCTAGTTGATACCACTCCACCTTATATGTTGTAGTCATTCATGGCGACATTTTATATACTGGCACCTGAGTTTGCAGTGTAGTACCATCTTACTCCATCATGTTCATTTGGCACTTTTTGGGATCAATCTTTGATATCAGTGATCCGCTTTATCCTTCAGCATCATTGACATTCTTATATGTGGTATTTAGCCATGTACTTGTTCAATCATGATCAGATGATCCATTATGTATTTTCCAGTCTTTTATACTTCTATACTGAGTGGATCCACTTGTAATTGATATGTGGACATGCTGTACTGAGCATGGGTATGGCCGCCTTAGACAATGTTTCTTTCTGATCTCCTTTTGTGGCTTAGCAGGCTGAACTCTAGTGAAGTCCTTCTCAGTTTTTGACAGATTTCCTTTCCATGAACTTGCTTAATACATTTTGGCCATCATGTACCCATTCTGACCTCATATATTAGGGGGCATCTGTTATAGCTCCAAACCTCACTCTTGATGTTTGTGATGCTGCACTCATGGCCTAGGGCAACCCCTCCTTCCAGATCGTGGGTTTGTGTATACCCAACCCACGTATATGTCTTAAAACACTTAAAAAAAATTAAATCTCCTTAATTTCAGGCGAAGATCATGGGTTGTACTTGTTGATTACCTATTAGTGCTCGTGGCCCAACTATTCCCAACGAATTCTCAACTAAAAAACTATTTTGGGAGAGGTATAAAAGGCTTCAATGGGAAGGCCTAAGGAGGAGAGAATAGTGAGAAAGATCACTCTGCTGAGATTATCTCTAACCAGGTCTAAAGATCCTAGTGCTTCCAACACTTCACCCATTTACATGAAACCCTTGTTTCCTTGTGTGATGATGTCTTTCCACTACTTGAGATATCATGGAGTAAGTCATGGAAGGAGTTTGTTGAAGGCTTGACATTGGACGTATCCGGAGGATGGTTCCGCTTGGAGCCTGTGAAATGATGACTCAGGTGAAATCATTCCTTTTTGTACTTTAGTTATCTATAATAAAAGAAACACTTGTCTTTGTTCCTGATATAAATCTTCTTCATGTTTATGATATCAATGTTATGATTAACATATGAATGGTTGTTTTAATTGTGTAACTAACTGCCTTTCAATATGCTATGAAGAGGATTTATTTATGATGCTTGGTCAATATACTACTCTGCTTTTTTGAATTTATTGTTTTGCAGGTTGAAGAAGCAAAAGGAACTCCAAGAGGGTTTGGACCCTAGCTGGATCTTCCCAAACGAAGGACCCCTAGCTGCACCTCGTTTCCTTTAGTTTGTTTATATTAGCATCATGGCTATGTGGAATGTGTGTTTCTCTGTGTAGACAACCTCCGATCTGCTAGGGTATCAACCCAAGACCCTAGGGGAATTTATCCCTTAACAAAATTGGCGACATTGTTGGGGACAGCAGTATTATGGTTCCTAGTTTGGGTTTATTCAAGCCAATCAGGGCTCAACTAGTTATTTGCTTGTTATTACTGTGTAGTCTGCTCCTGTAGGAACTTGAATTGTAAGTTTGATCAGTTTCTTCAGACTGTTTTTTTTGTTTTTTCTTGTAATCTTTTATATACTTTGTTTTTCTAGTTTACAGAAGAGTATATACACATGTTTCCTTAAGTAAACCTACGTATACGCATGTTTCCTTAATCTCAGTAGTGTATACACGCATTTGTGCGCTAACACAGTCGTGTATATCTTAAAATTATCAAGATTTTTAAGACATTTTTGTTTCTAAAGATCTGTCTGCTTGTTTGAATCAGTCCTGAACAGTTACTTTTCTGTCTCAGTCTTTATTTTTATAGCAAGTATATGATTTCAAATTCTCTCTGATTGTGGAAAGTGTTGGTCTTATTTGTTTTATTGCAAGTGTCATCGTTTTTGTTTAAGCACACAAGATTTATTGCTAGGAATCTTGGCTCTTCTGTTTCTTCAGGGCAAGAAGATTGATCTCAATCTTTGTGTTAAATCTTGTTTTGGTGACTTTTTTGTTTGCATGTCAAAACTATATCTTTGTGACCGTATGCTTTTGTTACTTTCTGAAAGTTGTTGATTTACACTTTCATGAAATTTGTCTTTTCAATGTTTTGGTTTTTATTTCCAAGCTCTTGTTGCTGCTTTTTGATTGTTAAGAGCATTTTGAAACACATTTTTGTTGAGTTTTCACTTGTTTTGTGTCACAAACTCAGAAAGTGTTTTGTTGCCTATTCTTTGATCATAAAGTTTCAGTTTTGTTTGGAGCACTTTTGAAAATTCATTTTTGTTTTTCTTTTGAAGGAAACTTCTTGAAAACTTGGTTTTTCTTTCTTGAACTTTGTTTTGATTTAGTTTCCTTTTTGTGAGTGAAAGTGAATTTTTGTTTGTCTTGAAACGTGCTTTTAGTGTTTGGATGAAAATGAGCATTAGCAACTTATATTCTATCTAAACATTTTAAGTGGAAAATTAAAATTGATAAACAAGTTACTTTAATTTCTTGGTTTAAGAGTAGTCTTAAGTTTTGCATCAGCATATATTTATTGCATTAGGGTAAATTTGTGCATCTTTTTAGGGCATCCATAGTTTTGTTAATTTTTGTGAGTGTGAAGCTTGACCAAAAGAAAAGAAAAGAAAAGATTGTTGCTTTCTTTGAAGTTCCTCTGAACCTAATAGAAATTTCTTTCATTAGAGAACAAAACAAGTGCATTTGCATATAGTTTGGTTTTTATTAATTTATTTTATGTTAAAACACCACTAGTTTCATTTCCTCTCATCCCTTGACTCAAAGAATAGCCCATTTAAAAATGAGCACTAATTAAAATATACTAGAACTTTTTATAATTGTCAAGTTAGACACACTAATAAGTTTTAGGATATTTTAGGGCCTTGGATTAGGTGAATGGAGAGAAAACTCTCCAAGGCCATTTAAACTGTCAAACATAGGAGTACGAATAGTGAGTGAAAATCCAATAGCATTAGGGAGACTAGGAAAGCTCTAGATTTGGGAGTTAAGCATGAGGGTTTTTGAAGACAAGGAAGAGAGATACCCCCTCTCCTACTTGGCAGATCATACCGCGAGACTGTTCTGCCTGGCTTCCGACACAAGTTGGTAACTTTAGTTGCTACTCCTAGGGCTCTACATAGGTGGTTGCAGAGGGGAATCCCATGGCACCTAAGGTCGATGTTGTATTACTCTCAACGGTACTACTAGAGGGTACCCTTGCGAAGCTTGGGGGCTTGCACCGACATAGGCTGTTGTTAGGAGGTCAAGGTAACTTTCTCTGTTACCTTTGCTGGTAGGACTGGGCTGTAATTATCCCAGACTATCTTTGGAAGGCCCCTTACTTCACTTTCTTGTATTTTGGTGTCTGGTCCTCATCACCCGGAGCAGAAATACTAGAAAGTTGTTTGAATGGCTGACATCTTTTAGGGACATTTTAGTGTGTGCTCTGTGCTCTTAGTTGGCCTAGCTTTCATTTTTTCTTGAGTCTATAAATAGATCTTAATAAAAAATTCAAAGTTCCTGACTGATCACCTAGATAGTCTCGAAGACTTTGTGGTCTCTCACCACCAAGATTAGAGCGTTCTCCTAGAAGGCGCAGAGGTAATACTGCCGGTGGGTTTCATCCCATGGCAGCTGACGCATCGGGGATTGATCCTCCTCCCGGGGGCATTAGCAACCAAGAAAGGCCTGGAACTTCTGCAGAACAAGAGAGGAACACTCCAGTTCTTTCTTGAGTTCTCTTTCAAATGGAAGATACCATAGAGGTAGAAGAACTCCCAAAGTCGTTAGCGGCTCGGAATTCTCCCCTACCTTCCAGCTATCTAGAAGTATTAGCCTCGAGAAGAGGAATATGGCAGGGGAGGAGCGTGATATCCATATGAAGGATGTGAGTTGGAAACCTTTGAATGGTTGAGAGATAGGTAAGGATAGACGCAAGTAAAGGAGGGTTTAAATCCTTAGAAACATATACACATTGGATGTTATAAAAAAAATTGATCATCTAGCCATAATTTACTAGCTGGATCGAAGTATGCCATGTAGGGCCAATTTTACCATAGTAAAATTGCTTTCACTGTGAGAAATTACTTAATAAACTACATTTGTTAAGTCATTTATAATTAAACACATGAAGAATAATTAAATAAATCACTATTTATTTAATTATCTTCTAGGAATAATTAATTAAACCATTGTTTAATTAATATTCTTTGTCACATTTGACCCAATTATGATAAATAAATAGATAAACCATTAATTATCTTATTTTTCTCTAGGAATAATTAATCAATCCCTAATTAGTTATTATTTCTTTTCAAGTTTGATCAAATCCCTTAGGAATAATTAAATAAATCATTATTTGTTTATTATTCCTTTACCATATTTCTTGAGATGATAAATAAATCATTTATTTATTTACTATTTCGAAATAAAAGTTTAAATACTTTTTCCCTCTAACCAAATGTAATAAAATATTCCAAATGGTTAATTCTAGAATGGGGTTAATAATATTTTATTATTACTCATTATTTGTGGATAACCTAATATTTTGTTATAAATAGAAGGGTTTTCCATTCATTCTTCACTTTCGATTATTTTCATTGTTGCATTCGTTGCAGCTCTGATTATTATCATTGTTGCTCACCATTTTCTTTTCCATTTTAGTTCTCATTGAGCTCAAACATTTTATTTGTTGGGTTTACACATTATAAAGGAGAGATACTATAAAAGATGAAGACATTTGAGGATAACCAAGAACCCATCCCATAGAGGGGGACTGGTAACATTATTTGTTCCCTTCATAGGTGTTTTTTAATAAAATATATTCTTTATATATCTGGTTTCCATTGGATTATTAGAGTTACTTGTGCTTATTTTACTATTCCATTTTGCTGGTTAATTATGATTGTGGCATAGATTAGGGCTTTGACAAGTTTTATTTCTATCATTTTCTATAGATCTACAATGTTTAGAAGCCATTTTCATTGTTAGGGCTTTTTGTCGTCCACAGCCTTAAGTGATTTCTTTTCGTACACATTTGAGAAGAAAACACAATAAAAACTTGGCGATTCCATTGGGGATCTTCTGATTGTCGCTAAAAATTTGGCGACTTGTTGGGCGCGAGATCCCCCAAGGGTAGTTTTGGGGCTAAGAGCCCAGATTTTGGTCGAACTTTGCAATTACAATGTATAGACTTTGCATTTTGTGGGCGCGGAGCGCATAGTTGTTAAAGAGTCATAAGGTTGTCCGCCCTTATTTAGATAATGTAATTTTGGCTGTAGAATATCTACCCATGGTCTGTGGACCATGGAATTGTATAAATAGAGCAAAGCTCTAAGTAGTTGAAGGCATCTAATCTAAGATAAGGTAATGCAGATGTATGCGAGATAGTTCTGAAGTGTAAGTCAAAGTTTTGAGTCGTATCATAGGTAGAGGCTCTACAGCTGAGTGCACAGAGGCCTGGTAGTCCATAGTTTCATGCGCGGATCCTTGCAGTTGAGCGTTTAGGGCTAGTTGAGTCTGTAATCATCCAGAAGTATTAATAAAGGGAAGTTTCTTTTATTTCTGCTTCTTTATTTGTTGTTTATGCATCCATTATATTGGGTATGAATTTCAATTCTAATGCTTATATGATGCGTGAATGTGTATGAATGTATTGGTTAAGTGGATGAAAATAAGAACATTTGTTTATGTGAAGATAATTAAGATCTATTAATAAGATAAGTAAGTTACTTAGCCTAGTTTGGGAAATAGCACAGTTTGCTACCCTAGTAGGGCCAAAGCATCTCATCCCTTGATTAGGGCTGCACGAAGGTTGATTATAATGGATCATGAAGGTGTTGAAGGTTAGAATAGGGTGCAAAGTGACCTACACAAAGGCAAGTATAGTTGGAATAAACCAACATCACATCCATCTCAAGGGTGTAGAAACTTGGTTCCATCATTCCCCCATACTACTTCAGGTGAGACTTCAGTTCGCACTCAGCGGGATGATGCTGAAAGGGCCAGTAGTGTAGGGATTTGTTTACCTAACTAACTCTGAACCTGGGTCAGGCTCCCATAAGCCAACAAATGGTTTCGTTGTCGGGACAAGAATCTCCATAGAAATGTGTGATGTTGTATCACTCAAATCCAACTAAGAAAGAAATTGAAGGCTGGTTGGAAAGAAGAATTCACGAGTTCACAACACAGGAGAATAGAAACCCATGAATTTCAAAAGAAGAGTGGCTAGATAGCTACCTGTGTACAAAGATCCACGAAATTTTTTTCGCGTCCTTCCCTACTAAGCTATATGAGTGGATTGTGAAGCTAGCAGATAGCCAAGGAAGGTGGAAGCTTGATGATCCTATTGTGTGGACCTCAGAGCTAGTGTGGATATTGGAAGCATCTGGGGATAAGATCGCACGCATTGTTGATCATTGGCTCGATCGTATTATGGGAGGATTTTTTACTAAGTTCATGGTCGACAGCTCAGTTAGCTATAGCAACACTTTCTCAAAGGACCGTAAGGTAAGTACGTAAAGTCTTTGCATACTTGGATTAAAATGATGTTGTGAGAAAAGCAGGTTATGTAGTTACCTTGATGTTTGGGGCTACGTGAAGTGGAAAGGTTCACAGGAATGAAGGAAATAAGGGTCCATAGAACAACCCCTTGATTTCACCTCTGCGAGGGAATGAGGAAGAGCTCGTGAAGGTCTCTCCATGAAGTGTTGTTCACTTGATAAGACAAAGAATTCTGTGAATACCACCTCAACCCACACCACCACTAGCTTGACCGCCATCACCTCCTTCTTCGCCCCTACCAACTCGACCACCACCACGACTTAGTATGACAAACACAGTGAGTTTCCTGTGTCCAAAGGCTTGGGAAATGAAGATCCAAACCAATTCCGGTTCGTTGTAATGGTTGTATGGGAAGTGCAAGGTGTTACAGATGACCATATAAAGAAAGTGACACTCATTAGTGCCCTGCAGGATTACGTGCTGACTTGGTATATTAAGTACTCGAACAATAACGCAAATGTGAGAGTCGCAGATATCCAAACAACACTAAATAGAGAATTTAGCAGGCCCAAATATGAAGTGCAGTCGATCGTGGGATTTAAAGAGACCATGATGCTACCAAGCGAGACTCCTTGGGAACTATATTAGAAGTTGAAATGTATGATCTGCAAAGCCAATCTGAATCTGATAGATGGAAAATGTTGCGAGTGGTTTGTAGCTTCACTACTCTCACATTTAAGGAGTGAACTATTGCAACAGAAGATAACAACTCCGGTAGAGGCCTTAGAGATTGCTATGAGGCTACATGAGACCTCGATGTAGGATCCTAACCTAGGAGTTCAATAGATCCACGCGCGGCTAAAGAATTTGTGCCTTGAGATGTAGAGTTTGAAACAGGATAGGACAGCTCGACTAGAAGTGTACGAAGAAGTGTGGTGCATAAAATGCGAGAGTCAGGGTCATACAAAGACCACTACCTAGTTTTTACGAATTACCTTGCAAGAGGAGGACCGATGCCTTTAAGGCCTGAAGTTCAAGTAGGACCTAGTGTGGTGCCTGCTTTGTGGTGTGCTATTTGTCAAATAGTAGGAAAACATGCCACAGATAACTGCCACTTGTTACGAAAGTATACACAAACTTCACAAAAGTTGTTTTGCAACTTTAGGTCAATGGGACATTCGAACATTCTTGCAGAAGCTTGAATTGATGATGGATAGAACTCACACCTATAGGGTTCAGGCCAAAATGCAGCCCCTTGACCAGAATGTAGGAATGGCACGGACAAGATTTCAGGGGCGCGGATGAGGCCAAGGCAAAGGAGGACTTGGTAGATGTCATGGATATTTAATTTTCTACAACTGCAGAGGGCTAGGACACTATGCCTACTATAGCACGAATTTGACACGCCTGTCACGCAAGTATTGCATGTTATTTGACGATGAGATAGAAGATTGTCCAACGCTGATAGCTAGGATACGTGCCAAAGGAGTGATATCACCTCCCTCGACTTAGAACCTATAGATGATGAGGTCTGAGCCACACGAGGAGGATTCTAATGTAAACATTGTGCTCCAAAGTGGAATCACAATGGGGGATAGCAAAGGAAAATAGCTAGAAGATAGTACATGGGTTTGCAAAGGCCCGACGAAAGAGGCCGAGTTTGATTTGGAGTGCACTCAGGAAACCTTCATGGAAGCTAAGAAGATCTTTGTTGATGCCTCCACTTCAGGAAGAAAAGATAAACTAGAGTCGGAAATGGGCCCATCCATGCTGACAACTTTCTCGGAAACCTGTATGAAGTTACTGTGCGATAGTAAGGATGTTAAAGCACTACAGGAATTTATGAATAGATGTGATGGGACCATGCCCAGTGAACCATGCGTAGTCCAAAATATTGGAAAACATAAGACAAGAACAGGACGAGAAATGAGACTAACTGTGTAGATCGAAGAATATGAAATGGAACAAGTCATTTTGGATTTGGGATCAAATGCGAATGTTTTACCCAAACAGACATGGGATCGAATGGGGAGACCTGCACTGCAATGGTCTCTGATTCAGCTGAGAATTGTGAACCAGCAAAAAATAATACCCATGGGGAAATTGTAGGGAATAACTGTGGATGTTGAGGGAGCAAGCGCGCTAGTGGATTTTGAAGTAATAGAGATTATTGATGACAATAATCCCTACTCCACGCTCTTGGGAATTGATTGGGCCACTGATATGAATGGGGTAATTAATCTAAAGAAGTGGAAGATGATCTTTGAGAAGAATTCACTGTGCGTAATAATACCCTTGGATCCTACTAAGGGATCTCGCTATACGGAACCAGTCAGCTACTATGAGAGTGATGAGCATTTGGACTGCATCTACCTGATAACAACGTGAGACCAAGACTGGGTAAATCCCAACAGATGGACAGATTACATGGGAGCACGAGAGCTCCTACACTTCGGATTCTGATGAGGAAATAGAATGTTGGAAGAATCAGTTACCTGAGGTAACAAATCTGAATTGCAATATGATAACTAGGTCATTGCGCAACGTGTCGACAAAAGTAAGAGATCTGCCTATTTATGATGGTCTAAATGAGGTAGATACCTTCTTGGATGCATTTGAAAGAGAGGTTCTGAAAAAGAAATGCTTCCAGGCCTTGGACTGGGTATTGCGCACTACACCCGCAAGATGGTGGAGTATGCACAAAGGAAGCTTTAGCGATTGGAGCGAATGTAGGAGAATGATGCAGACACGATTTGGGAAGCCTAAGATTTGAATGATAGATAAGTATGATGGATAGGATGACCCACGTGTGCGTCTAGCCATGTGGATGCAGGCCTATGGAGAAAAGGCCCAACTTGCGCTAAAATACCTGGTCAATAAGCCTATGTTGGGGGGGCACATTTTTAGATGGCCTTTATTATTCCAAGAATACGATTTTGAAGTTGTTGTGAAGCCTAGACAATTGAACATGGGACCAGATCACTTGTCACGCATCGAGACAGGGGAGGAACCTACTAGTTTGGAGGAAGGATTACCTAACACGCAACTCTTTGTTGTGCACCTAGCGGATGGATGTTTTGAAGATACAATATACTTTCTAATAGTTGGGATTGCACCGAAAGGATATTCTGTCTAGCAGAAGAAGGAATTAGTAGTGCGCATGACATATTTCTCTATTATTGTTGGGCATCTATACAAAATGGGGAATGATGAAATATTGTGAAGGTATGTACTTGAATTTGAATGAAGCAGCATCCTTACAGACGCTCATGGGGGCGCCACAAGAGGACATTATACAAGAAGAGCAACCGCACAGAAGATTCTACGCGCCGAGTTGTGGTGGCCAACCCTTCATGAGGATTCAAAAGAATATTGCAGGGAATGTGATGTATGTTAGTGGATAGGAAGACCATCGCAGAGGGATGAAATTCCTTTGAATCCACAAATGACATTGCAACCTTTTGGAAAGTGGGAAATAGATTTTGGAGGATCTATTAAACCTTAAAGAAAGATAGGTGCGAGGTATATTATCACTGTGATGGAGTATCTAACTCGTTGGGTAGAAGCACATCTGGTGAAGGGTTTCACGGGTGTGACTGCTGCGAAGTTTTTATTTGAACACGTACTGACACAATTTGGATGTCTGAAGATCTTGTTGAGTTATCATGATACACACTTCCTGAATGAGACGATTAGTGCACTAACAGAGGAATTTCAGGTGTATCACCGAAGAGCACAATGTATCACCCACAGGCTAACGAGACAGTGGAGGCATTCAACAAAGTTCTTGCAAAAGTGCTGACCAAGGTATGCAATGCGCAATGAAGTGACTGGGACCTACACATACCTGCAGTGTTATGGGCTTATTGGATGACATGCAAGAAATTAACGGGACATACAACTTTTGGGCTTGTCTATGGAGTGGAAGCCATAATGCCTATGGAATACATTGTGCCTAGTCTACACATAGCAACACTTATAGGTATGATGGATCACGAAGCCTTAGACGAGAGGCTTACATAGCTAGATGAGCTCGAAGAAGAGAGATTTTTGGTTGTATTTCACCACTAGGTACAGAAGCAATGCGAAAAGGCATGGCATGACCGACACATCAAGCTGTGCACAATCAAGGTAAATGATTTGGTTTTGTTGTATGATAGTAAGTTTGATAAATTCCCAGGAAATTTTAGGATGCACTATGTAGGGCCATATATTATTAAGGATATTATCGCCTGAGGTGCGGTACAGTTGGTGAAGATAGACAACGATTCCTTCCTAGGAAAACTGAATGGAAGTTGTTTGAAGCCATACATAGGTGGCCTGGCCACCTGACTAGTCGACTGAAGCATAGTCTTGGCACTCTAGGCAGCTGAAAGAAGGTATAAGACTATAAACTACTTTTCCCAGGAACTACCCAATATGAGGACTTTGCATAATAGTGAAGTGTCACAGGGTCTGCGACAACATGAAGATAGCTATGTTGGGATGTAAGTCTGCCAGAAAGTGACTGTTACAATCACTATTCACGTTGTGATGCTTGGTTTGAGGCCAAATAGAGTGGGCGACAGGCATTTAAGGCGAACTTTATGGGTTAGATTCTTGAAAATTTGCCGCCAATCTAGCATTAATGGACCAAATTTCGGTGGAATGGTCGAATTCAAATTCGAAAGGAGCTATAAATTACAAGTGGCTCTCCAACAAATAACACTTTGCAATTTGAGAACTGAGTTGTTGTGCACTTAGGTATTCATGAACCAAGACTTATTCAATATTCTGAAAGCGAATTCATTGTTTGAGCAATTACCAGAGACACTGAGAGAACTGTGGAATAACACTATGTCAGCACCCGAAGAAGCCATGGACATAGGAGTAGTGATAGTTCAGGAAGCCATGCAGGAAATTATGGAAGTAGAAGCCCCGGAGAGTGCCGGAATAATCGTTGAAGTCCCTAAATCACCGCACACTCTGATACCTAAGAAGGATAAACAGGCCATGATACTGGTCCATGTCTCGCCCAGAAATCCACTGAGGACAAAGCTCACATTGGAGGAAAAGGGGAAGGCCATTAATCTGGAGGCCGATGAGGAGGAAGGGTTTGAAGAAATCTTGGTGGAGGAGGAGGATGTAGAGATGGAAGTCAAAACTCAGGGCTTGGACCCTATCACCAGGCTGTCGGAATATGTTCCTCCGTGAAAGGGTAGAGCTAAGGTTCCAAAGGATATATATGAGAGAAAGAGCTCTCTACAAACTTTTCTACTCCCAGATGATATTATTTTTAAGGGTGCGCACTTGGGATGGGTTCCTGTATTGAAATTTGAGGATTGGGACCTCACAAACCACGAGAAGTTCCCGCATTTAGTGACTACGAAGCTAATGTGCCATAAGATAGATGCACTGGCTAGAATGATGGAGTTGGAGCCGTGCAAATGGCTCAGAGGTGTTGAGAAAGCAGGGTTGCTAAACCTACTTTGGGTGCCACATTACCACTGTGCCCCAGTGACCTTTTTTGTCATCAAGTATCTACTCTGCTTGGTGCTTGATGGGTTCTTATGGATGGAGGAGCCCATCCCCATCACAAACCATATAGTTCACCAAATTACACAACTCCCTTGTGTAGGGGAGGACCCAAAAAATATTTTAGAGGGAAAAGGTAGTGATTTGGCCCTCGCGGAGGAAATGAAAAAGAAGTTTAAGTTGGAGAAGAAGAAGCGAGGGCATTCCATTTCTAGCATCAACAACCCTGCATTCAAGGTTGTGACATAGATATTGGTAGGAAAGGTGATGCGAATGTGTCCCGTGGATGAGGTGCCCATGCTAGTGGCTGCACTAGCAGTGTAGTGCATATAAGGGGTCCAGTTCAACTAGGAAAACTATCTATGCGATGAGTTCCTTGTGAACTACCGCGAGGCATAGGAGTAGGGAAAAACATTTCATTACACATGGCTCCTATTGTCAATAGTACTGGTGGCATGGGAGTTTCCCAAAGATAGCCAATTCCCATCAATTGTGTAGGACCTTCCAGAGGCAGCGAAGTAAGCTTCACTATGGGTGACCAGAGACGCACAGAGGATAAGGGAGAGAAAGATATTTTGGGTGCTTATGGAGATGAACATATGAATGGGAATCAATCCCAAGCCGCAGTTATCACCCACAGTCTACAACAGTTTGCAGAGCTTTGCAGAGTTCAAATCTGACTTCCACCATGTCTTCATTAGGGCACGAAAGGACCCTATGAATACCTGGCATGAGTTACCATACTTGGTGACTGATGATGTAATTTTCATGGTCCTTGAGTCTTGGCCACCAGAGTAGCGCTCTTTAGCTAACTCAGCAGTGGAAGAAGAGAAGTATGTCGTGCAACAAAAGAAGGAAGAGACAAAACTATGGATGGAATATTTGGCGGAAAAGTGCAGGAAAGAAGAAGTAGTAGCAAAGGCCGAGGCGGAGCGCGACGCTGCAAAGTTAGCAGAGGAGCAGAAAAAAATAGCAGAAGAAGAGTGAAAAGGACAAAAGTCACCTTTTCCCGAACTGGAGACAGACACAGAACAAGGTGGTGCGGACCCACAAACAACATCCACCCAACTCAAGCATCCATGATTATGAGAGCACGTAGGGCCGCGAAAGAAAACAAAGGCATCAAAGACATCTTTTGACCCTATCACCATTACTAAAGGGGAGTTGCATGATATTGGTGAAATGATGAGGGATGTCACCACAGAGGCCCTCCAATAGTTTGAGGAACAACACCAGTTGGTATTGTGGGCTCTTCGAACACAAAAATAGGAGTTGCAGGTGTGCACTCCATTGGCTGGTAGAGTGTCCACTAGCCACACAGTTAGCACTTTAGCTACCAAGGAAATGTTGTGCACTAAGATGACCAACACAATACTACTACTAGATGGAGCACTCATTGCAGAGAATGAGGCCAATAGGCCTATGGTCAGCAGTTTGAAAGGGGTCAGGTTAAACATGGCTGCACTCCCTCGGGAGATGCTCTATCTTTTGCAGGATGGAATCACCGCAAAACTTTGGGCTAGGGAGAGTCGCGCTCTATAGGTAATGAGTGAGCCATGCATCAACATTGAGTAGTTGAGCCTATAGCGCAACAAGGTAGTGTGGCAAAACAAATAGATAGTGAAGGTTGTGGATTAGGCCTGCCAGATGGTCCCGGAGTTGGCCATCTAAGAAAACGAACCAGTGGAGGTGCACATCCGAAAGTTAGCCAAAGGGGTGCACAACACAAGAGTAGAAATGGCTAGGGTTCAGCTAGAGTTAAACCTCCAGATAACAAAACTCGAGTTCAATGCTCAACCTTCAAACCCACCAGAGGCTAGATAATGACGTACCACCGTGGTCACAATAGCAATGGCGACAGTTGATAGTGCAGTGATAGACTGCATGAAGCTGTTCGAACAATTGTTCAAGGTCCTAACCACCCTATAGGAGGACCCACACATAGAGCACGTGGGGACAGAGGAGCACGAGCTACAATAGAGATATGATGAGGTAAAAGGGACCGCATAGATGGTTTCCCTTACACAGAGGCTTGCAAGGATGCCGTAGGCAAAGGCGCTCAAGGAGCAGGTGGATGCTACTCGACATAAAGAGGTAGTGTTGAAAGCATGCCTACAACCATAGATTGATGAGGCTTATACAATTACAACCTCCATTGGAGCAAAGCTCGTGCAACTGCAAGAAACTTAGGAGAGGATTCAGGGAAGCAATTCAACAATAGTGATCACCTAACGACTTGTAGAGGAAGTCCAGTAGGCAACCACTCAGTGCACTGCTAAACTTGCAGTGATCCAATCAGAGTTGGGAGGTCTTCACGCTAAGAACTCTGCACCTGCAGAGTGACTCGAGGGCGAGTCACGATGTTTGCGTTGGGGGCTTGTTGGGCACGGGATCCCAGAAGGGCTATTTTGGGGCTAAGAGCTTAGATTTTGGTCCAAATTTGTAATTACAATGTAAATACTTCACATTTTGTGGGTGCAGAGTGCATAGTTGTTAAAGAGTCATAGGGTTGTTCACCCTTATTTTGATAATGTAATGTCGGTTGTAGAAGATCTACCCATGGTCCGCGGATCATGGAATTGTATAAATAGAGAAAAACTCTAAGTAGTCAAAGGCATCTAATCTAAGATAAGATAATGCAAATGTATGAGAGATAGTTCTAAAGTGTAAGTCTATGTTTTGAGTCATAGAGTAGGTAGAGGCTTTGAAAATGAGTGTGTAGAGGCCTAGTAGTCTACAGCTAAGTGCGCAGGGTGAGTCGAGTCTGTAATCATTTGGAAGTATCATTTATGTGTCTTTATTTCCTATTTATGCATCTGTTATATTGGGTATGAATTTCACTTCTAATGCTTATATGATGCACAAATGTGTATGAATGTATTGGTTAAGTGGATGCACGTAAGAACATTTGTTTACACGAAGATAATTAAGATCTGTCAACAAGATAAGTAAGTTACTTAGCCTAGTTTGGGAAATAGCACAGTTCACTGCCCTAGCAGCGTAAAAGCATCTCAACCCCTGATTAGGGCTACACGAAGGTCGATTATAATGGATCACGAAGGTGCTGAAGGTTAGAACAGGGAGCAAAGCGACCTACACGAAGGCAGGTCTAGTTGGAATAAACCAACATCACATCCATATCAAGGGTTCAAAACTTGGTTCGAGCATCCCCCCATATTGCTTTGGGTGAGATTTTAGTCTGTGCTCCATGGGCTCATGCTGAAGGGCCAGTAGTGTAGGGAATTGTTTGGCTGACTAACTCTGAACCTAGGTCAAGCCCCCATAAGCCAACACGACTCCACTACATTTTTAATTCTAATATGAAAATTTGGGTGACCTTCATTTTTCAACTTAGGGTTTTTATTTTTTAGTCTCTTAATGTTGTTTACTAGCTTTCTAACTTTAGATTAGTCAAATTTCTAACTTCCATAAATTTTCTGGTCTTTTCTGCAGGTCGTAGGAACCAATCATGATAGAGAAGACAATTTTTTCCAAGAATTGCTGACTGAGAATCAAGGAGCATAAATCACACTTTTCTATTGTAAAAGTGAGATCTGGAGGTCTAGAGCACACGTTTTGGCCCAAAAAGTGTGATATCCCAAGAATTAGGTCAGTACCTATGATTTTTTAGGGTTTCTAGGATTTTTACCGATTTGTTTTTGGGTTTTTTCCGAGAACTGTCTACTAGGTTGGTTGACCACTGTCCTACCTCTCTTAGGCCTTGATCTACTATGATTTTCTTGTTGAAGTGGAATTTATCCCTTTAGGGCTTCTAGTACACTTCCACCTTTATGGGAGGACTTTATCTAAGAAGTCTAAGTTTTTGCGGAGCTTTTAGCCGTATTTTCTAGATATGTAGCTTTCTGTTTCAGATATTCAAATATAGGTTGTTTCCATCCAAAGTTTCATCTCAAACATTGTTTGTTCATTTGCCTTAGGGTCCCTTTGGTTGCCCTAGGTTTCACATCCATCTCCCTATCATTTTGCAGCGATTTCCCCCCTTGGTGTTTTGTTGTTGCTGCACCACTTTCTAGTAGCATAGTGTCATTTGATCCCAATCACATCTATGCTTAGATATTTTGACCTTTTTTGTTTGTATTAAGTTAATTTCGCCACCAACCAACATAGTGTTTGTAATCCTAGTTTGGGTGGGGTTTATAAAGTTGATTTGTTGTTGATTTTATGTTTTTAGTTTTAGTTGATTTCAACAATATTTTTCTTTTTTCAAACACGATTTGGGCTTAATTAATAAACACACTTACACAAAGAAGCACACCTTATGTGAAGGGTTCTTGGTTTACACTGCCAGAAGAAGACTTAAGTTAATTAATTTATCTCCCCACACAGAGGCAAAAACATCTTGTTGATCTCTCTTCACCATTTCCATGTCACTTGTGTCTTACAACCATTGCGTCACTAGGGCGTTTATCATGGAGACTCTTAGGCCTTCATCCCCAGTTTACACTTGGGCATATTACTCCTCCTCGTAGAGTTCAAGTTCGTAGTCCTCCAAGTCCCCATACCGGCTCCTATTTTGGTTCATCTGATTCCTCATTTGATTTCGAGCCTCCTTCACCACATACCATCATCATGTCAGGACCCACTGTAGGTGCAAGAACCTAACTTGGTATTGGATCCAGTTCTACCCCTGTGGTCACACCTAGTGGAACCGTCTAAGGAACCATTTTGGCAGCTCACATGATACCTTTCATGGCTGGGTTAAGCCTTTTGGATATTAGCCAGTTGATAAATGACTCTATACACCATGATGTTGGTTGGCCATCTATGCCAATTAAGCTTCCCTCTGACATCCCCAAGTTTGAGGGTAATTCTAGAGAAGACCCCCCCAATGACATCCGCTCCTTCCATATGTGGTGTCTATACAATTCCATCACCGATGATTCCATTCATCTTCAATTGTTCCAATGCATGATCAATGGAGATGTTTCGAAGTGGTATGTTGACCAACCTGAAGCCTCTCATTCCACTTTCGTGATGCTTACTAAAGCATTCCTTTCATATTTTCAGTTACCTCTCCAATACGACACTAGTATCGAGGTCTTGACCGCATTCTGTCAATCCTTTGCCACCAGTCTTTCCGATCATGTTTAGGAATGGTGTAGAAGGAGGAGCATGTGACGTGCTCCACCCTTCGAAGACTTGTCTACCTTGATTGGTTTCTTAGGACTCTTTTAGCGCCTATTTCCAAATATGTCACATCTCACTTTCATTAGATAGAGGAAGAGGCTCTCTAGATTGCTCTAAGATATGACTTGATTTATGCTCAATCCAATTATGTATATAACATTATACCAAACCTCCCCTGTCATGGTGGTGCCAATGCACCGGGGACATTTCACACCACTGATGGTATTGTTGGATCTATTTCACATCCTTCGCCATATACTCAGTAGAGTTATGGCTATCCGCAGGGGGCACCAATTCCTCCAACGCTTATGCCCCCCTACCAGCAACGTGCATTCAGGACAAAGCACCTCTTATGCATTTACCCAACCACATCAATAGATGTTAGGGCTAGTCAGTGCTCAACATGTCTACTAGACCATTTTCCCTTCACCATCTTATACCTATGCATCGCCGAGCACTCCAACCCCTCAGTCATTAGTGTCGCAACCTCCCATGCATCCTTAGCCCCAGCAGCCACCGCCCCCTTAGGGTCAAGTGTTTTCACAACAGAGTGTGACGAATCCCAAAAATTCGAAGAAAAAGAATAAGGGAAAAGGTAACAAGGGTAACCATTGTAACCAAAGTAATCAACCTAATGAACCCCAGGGGAACCAGCCTAACATCGATAATTAGCAACAATGTGATCATCCCAAGAAGAACAAGGCTATTCATATGAAAAAGCCTTGTGCATGTTGTGGTGTACATGGAAATTACACTCATGAGTGTCCCCTCTTACCCCAGATGCAGCAAATGTGGGAATCCCAAGCAACTTCTAGAGGTGAACCGCCCATGTAGAAACTGCCTCAGAATCTTGCGCCATCTCAATCGGCCATGCTCACAAATCCTTTCCCTCAGCAAGGATTTGTTGCTGCTCAACCTCAACAAGGTCAAGCAGCCCACCTTCCCCAACCTTTTGGTCCTAGTGACTACCATATCCTTATGATGAATTATGACAAGGTCAATCCCTATGATATCAACTTGCAAACTCGGTGGCGTCAATATGACAAGACATCGACTTCATCTACCACTGAGTCCAAAACCAAATCATCTATTGAGCCTCTTACCACACCAAATGGTCTGCTACAGATCCCGTAACCTAAAGTTGACTCAATTCCTAAGATCCCCAAGGGATCATTAGATTGTAACGCGACTTTTAACTGAGCTTCCCATATATACATTATAGTAGATGACTTAGCAGAAACCCCTGCTACCATGTCGATGCTGGAAGTGATCGAGTCATGCCCATCTCAAAAGAAAGCTCTACTAACTGCTTTGGGCACAGTAGATCCTTCAAACGATTGTTTCATTATCTTTCCTATTGATACATTAGAACATCCTGAATTACCTCCATCCATTTCTTTCTAGATATCAGTTTGAGTCCGTAATGCCATTATCTCTCGATGCATTATTGAAAAATTTGCATCCACCTACATGATGTCCACTATTGTTTAGAAGCAATTCAGGTCACCTGAACTGTCCCCATCCACCATCACTTTGCGTACTTGGTATGGTCACTCCTCCCATCCTCTCATCATGTATCACAATTGTCCTGTGACTCTTGTGGGAAAGACTATTCATGTAGACATCGAGGTTATTGATGCCCCTCTAGATTACAACATTCTCTTGGGTCACAATTACACTTATGCCATGTTAGTCGTCGCGTACGTAGTTTTCCGCAAGATGTGCTTCCCCCACGAAGGGAAGATTGTCAATATTGATCAGTTGACATACTACGAGCAGTCATCCTTGACCTCCCCTAAGTCCATTATCTTGCTGATGTCCGACAAGTAGTCTTCTACTCCTATCGCTAGTGTTTCACTCAGAGTCTACAAAGATTCCTCATTGTTGGGTGCTTTCCCCGGTCCTCCCCCTCCCATCTCTGAGCCTAGCTCTTTGAGTGTTTGCATGTTACAAGCCTCATGGGCTACTTAAAAGTAGTCTGGTATATCTAATATGAAACCATTTCCTCAGTACCCTGCAGTTACCATCTCAGTCGAGCCATCTGGATCCACCTCCCTAAGACCTCCTCCTTTTCTGGGTGCCTCCCCTTTGTTTCCACCTGGAACTATTCCTCTAGGTACTAATCATCCAAGAGATGTTCCACCGGGACATTACCTTGCAGGACAAATACCTTTCTTGTTTCCTTCAATAATATTTTCTGTCTCTGTCATGGCTTTGTTGGTCCTCCCTAATATGACTTTGGGGATTATAGTGTGGTACATTGATCCCCATGTGAACACTTCACTTGGTAAGCTAAGACGATATCATACTTTGACCTCGGTTCAATCGGTCCCTACTACCACTGTCACTACTCTAGTTCCATTGCCATCTCAACAGGAATCCACTCCTATTGCAAAAGCATCTAGACAGGGGGGCAAAGCCAAGAAGAAGGAACCTAAGGATGAGGCTCCCCAGGCACCTTCAACTCCTAAGACTCCAAAGTCGACACCTCCATGTGCTTTGTGTGAGGTTGTTGGGCATGCTACCAATAACTGTCCTGAACTTCCTCATCTCAAACCTTCGGTTCATGAAATGTTTCCTGAGTCAAATATCCCTGAGGTCCAAGTTACTAATCGGGACCAGCCAAGAAACTCAAAACGTTGCACACAAATCACCCTTGTGCATTATGCGATCATTATGGTCACTATTCCCATTGTTTCCCTTGTCTTGACGAATTTCATGGTTTCCTTCAAGCGATTTGTAAATACGAGGCCACTCATATTTGATCATCTACTCCTCTAACTCTGGTACCCCTAGTGTATGAGAATAGGGGAGCTCTAGTCCCACCATCATGATCGCCCCCGATGTTGATATGGTAGACTCCACAGTCCATATCTTTTACCTATCATCATCCTTAAGTTCCTCACAGGAAAAACTTTCTAAGGTTTCTACATGTGATTCTATTGAACCTCCTTTGTCAGAAGCCTTGATCTCAACACAATCAATTTTCCATCTACTAGCTCGTTGTCTACCATCCTAAATGATGCATATGTGAACCTTCTTTCTCATGATGATGCATGAGGTACCAAAACCACATTATGTAGGAAATCTTCCTCCCATCCCCCATCTTCCATTCTGATGAGGACATCATGGAAGCCATGGCTACCCCTAATTATCCTTGGGACGATATGAACCATCGTGCATACATCCTTCCATATTTGAAGTCCATAAATCTAAATATATCTAGTAGACCCATAACATATTGGGGGGGTGGGGACATATGCCCCTAAACTTCCTCATCATCCTTTGGAGGATCCCATGGTCGAGATGCCTGAATCCCTTTTCGAGCACTCAGAACACAATGGCACTCCACAAACTCCTCCTGCTAGGGGGCATCATTCCCACCTTTGCATACCAGATCAATCCCCTCCATCACATATGTTTGCGGGAAGTGTCCCATTCTTAGGAGCATGATGGTTTTCCCCTAGCCATCTTGTCAATTGATTAACATAAGTCTTGACCTAGATCCCATTGGATCTAGATATGGTTGATTATCCTCCCATTCCTTGGATAGTTTGTCATATTGGCCTCTTCGATGAGCCATATTCACATCGCATATCATAGATGCTTGATACCATATCTTCAAATATTATACTCTATGTCATACCAACTTTACCACATAGTCCCCATGTTTGAATTAGTGGGTGAGGATGATTCTAGACCTCCTCTAGTAGTTCATTCATGTTTTTCTCTTCCCTTAATTCTTCAACAGGAACCATCATTTCAAGAAGCATTAAGGCCATCTTTAGACAAGTAAGGCCACTTTCCTAAAAGTCACAGATCCTAACTCTAATAGTCAGTTTTTCCACTAAGATCTCCACAAGATTTAGGGTCTTCTCCTCCTATCCAAATTCACCACAGGTCACTTAGAAAATGAACCAAATTGGAGGGAAAAGCCTTTTTCTAGGAAAATCAAAGTTTTTCTGTCGCACATTGCGACTAGATCATATCTCTATATGATGTACTATCAACACCATTGGAAAGATATCACAAAGTAATCTAATGGAATCTCTTCATTTTTATAATTTGAAAATTCATGAGGAAACCATTTTTCCAAAAAGGGCCAGTTCATCGCCTCTTAAAATCGAATTTCTTCAGATGTGACACTTGTACCTTGAGGACCAGCTCCTCTTTATTCTTGTTGTCTCATGTGTCAATTTTCATCATGAGTAACCATAATTTTCTAATGTTTTCGTGGTCCCCACTGGGCCTAAGTTGTGTGACAGCATCATCAAGTCACCCTTGTTCAGAGCATCTGCGATGGGTTACCTTTGCATCCATGGAATTTATTTTGCATCCCATTGTATCTTGTCACAGTATTCCATTGATCTTTGCATACCATTCATCCTATGTTCCCACTTTGGCCTTTAGTCATACTGTCCACCATCCTCTCTGAAGTTGAGTTAGTCCCTGCTAGGTCAACCATGCACTTTATGCTTTGACAAGGGAAATCATTTGTTTGTCCCTTAGTCCCATTTTTCCCATTATCTTTGGTGTTAGTCCACTAGTCACATTAATATTTTCCCTCATGTCTTAGTTGAGGATCCTCATGCCTCACCTATGGCAGGCCGTATTCTATCAACATCTTCTCATCTATTCCACAAGAACAACCTAGAATGCAATGTATCTTGGTTCCATCTTCCACTCTTGTTTGGTGCCTCAGATTAAGCAAGGGGAATCATGATTGCCCTTTGACTTGGTTGTTTGATGTCCGTGATCCATACAAATGATGGTTGAGTGATGTATCAGATTGTACCAGTGATTCCCAGGTGTGTGTGAGATGTTCCAGGCCTCATGAGGGGGTGGCCCTTCAGGTAGCCCCCAACATGCCCGAATGCCTTCCTATGTGCTACAACCTTAGATGCACTTCTATATATTTAATGGGGTTGGTTCCTGCCACTTGTAGCATTCACAACATGCATGTATCCTTCAGATGATCCATTTAGTTTTGCAGAGCCCTTTCTTGTTCAACGGGGCTTCTTTGGTTGTTCTACGCTCCCTCCCACCCATTTTTTGATGGAAGGGCCATTATATCTCATGTACTTAGATGTTATTGTATTAAGTCTTGGCTCATGTTTTTTCATGGTGCATTATGTATATAGGACACATTGTATTATTTTCTGTCTCATTTATGCCAGCGTGTCATGTACCATTCATCATGTAATTTCTTGTTCAACTTCATTTCTTTAGGTGCATCATTATTTCTGTACTAAGTTATCTTGGTGGGTATAGGTACGCCTCCCCCGCCTCATTCAGATCCAGTACCACAACATAAAAGGAGACTTACATTGGTCTCTCCCCCTCTGTCACTATCCTCTTTCACTTCAGGTCAATTGGCCTCTCTCTCTCTCTCTGACTCCACTTCGTTTTCTAGTGATTGTGTCCTTACAACGTACTTCAGTCATACGTTTTTCTCCTAACAGTCATACTTTGGGGGGCAATCTCTTATCACAAAAATTTGATCATCTAGCCATTATTTACTAGATGGATCAAAGTACACCATGTAGGGCCAATTTTACCATAGTAAAATTGCTTTCACTGTGAGAATTTACTTAATAAACTACATTTGTTAAGTCATCTATAATTAAACTGATGAAGAATAATTAAATGAATCACTATTTATTTAATTATCTTCTAGGAATAATTAATTAAACCATTATTTAATTAATATTCATTGTCACATTTGACCTATTATGAGAAATATATAGATAAACCATTAATTATCTTATTTTTATCTAGGAATTATTAATTAATCAATAATTAGTTATTATTCCTTGTCAAGTTTGACCAAATCTCTTAGGAATAATTAAATAAATCATTATTTATTTATTATTGATTAACCATATTTCTTGAGATGATAAATAAATCATTTGTTTATTTATTATTTCTAAATAAAAGTTTAAATACTTTTTCCCTCTAACCAAATATAATAAAATATTATAAATGGTTAATTCTAGAATGGGGTTAAAAATATTTTATTATTGCTCACTATCCGAGGATAACCTAATATTTTGTTATAAATAGAAGGGTTTTTGATTCATTCTTCACTTTCGATTATTTTCATTGTTGCAGTCACTTTTGCAGCTCTGATTATTATCATTATCACTCACCATTTTCTTTTCCATTTGAGTTCAAAGTTAGTTGCACCAGCCAAGGAAACCCTACACTATTGGCCCTTTCGGTAACAACCCACGTAAAGCAGACTGCAACCTCACTCGAAGCATTATTGGGGGATGCAAGAACCACATTTTTACATCTAGAGATGAATGCGTTGTTTTTCAGTCCCTCGGATCAGATTCCATGCAGATCCATAACCTTCTAGGGCTCTTTTACTGTAACTAGGTTAACCAGTTTCCAAACCTTTGTGAAGGCTTGCAAATAGTAGTTGCAGACTTAAAACAATAGATTTACCTCCTTTTTTTCATCAAAAAGTAACCCTAAATTGGAGTTTGTGTAGATCTACTTACTTCATTGGAAAACATAAGAAGAACAACCTGTAACTTCACGGAAGTGGCTAAGCATTCAGTTCATATGTTATTAAGACAGATTCAGTTAAGTCGTGTAGCATTCAATCATTCTTCCATAAGACATAACATTAATTAGCAACATATAATATAAACAAGTGTATTGTAAATATACAATAATTCTGCAAAAAAGCTTCTTTATTGATCTTCAATTTGCAGTTTATAGACTCTTTACCTTGTGCACACAACTGTAGGGGTCTGCACACTCAATTGAGGACTCTACCTTGGCCTCCTACGCACTCAACTACAAGAGCTTTCCCTTCTTCTCCCAAGCATAGGAAGCAAAGCCTTCTTGCCTTAGCTCTTGCTCAAGACCACAAAATTCTTCAATGCCCCCAATTCCCTATCAAACTTTGTTTACTTTTTTTCCTCTAAGATTCACTAAGACTCAACTATTTATAGACGTTTCAATACAATGCCATGGTCTGCAGACCATGGGTGAATCTCAAAACCAACTCAAAACTTTACCTGAAACAGGGGGCTAAGTCCCTTTTATTCTTATTCATCTACGCTCTCCACTTCCACATATCGCAGAGACTTTACATAATTTACAAAACTGTATACAAAATTTTGGTTAACAAACCCCAAACTGACCCAGAGGATTGTATCCCAATAGGCCCCCAACACAAAGATCATGACTCGTCCTTGAGTCACTCATCTGGTTGTTCCACTTTCTGGCAGATCTAGTTGAATCCCTTGGTCAATGCCTAAAGCTCCGAGGTGCTCTATTTTGATGCTTGTTGGAATTCCTGAGCCAATTCTCTGTGGTTGGCCCCTCTACTACTAGTTCCGTAGTCCTTTATGTCTGTTGCATTGCCTTCATCTTCTCATGAATGGTTTGAAAATTGGTAGGCTTCCTCTATCCAAGGCTCAAGTTGTGCATCGATCAATAACTTATTCTTCTACAGTTCCTATATCTGCAACAATGTTGCTTTTACTTTGTGTAAGCACGTGAAGCACTGGATTGGCGCCAATGTCCATGCTGTCATACTAATATCATCTTACTCATTCTGCACTTTCCTGATTTCTATGATCAACTATTGCAGCGTAGGCTCCTACTGCAGTGTATCCTAGAGGCCTAGTGCCTGAGTGAAGAGATGGTCACATACTTGTACCACGACATCTAGTTGGGCCATGGATTATTTATTGTTTCTCCTCTTTGTTCCCAAACCTTCAACAGTGTGGTCGGTTGTAGTTTCAACTGTAGCTTAGCTATTTGCATCCTTAGATCGAAAGTTTCCTTATCGACCTTTTCCCTTGATGAATGCACTGCGGCAGCCAATTTCCCCACTTTATCTGAAGCCTCTAAATCTTCAGGTATATTAAGCTCATGCACAGACTTGTAGGCCTGCTCAATTGCTCTGACCAAATTCTCACTCTGTGTCTACAATTCCTCCTATTCCTTCAGTGCCTTAGTCTTTTTTGCGAAAAGCTCCTCATTGTTGACTCTAAACTCACTGGTGACAGTGAGTGCGCACTGCTCTCTGATTTTCAATTTGTTGGAGACACCCTGATGCAACTCATGAAGGGTCTAAAGTAGTAGTGTGGAAAGGTTCAGTGCCATATTCTTCACTATGTTGAGCACCATACGATCCTCATCTGATTCCATAAAGTCTGACCCTTATGGTAAAGGAAAGACTCTGAGATCCAAATTCCATTCAATCTATTAGACTACACTCCATCCCTACATTAGGCTCACCTACGCACTGCTCACCTTCCCAATATCCACCTGAATTTTGTTCGCCTAGATCTGTAGCTCGCCTAGATCCTTCTGGACACTTCCTAGCATCTGCATGTATTGTTGTTCAAATTTCTATAGAACCTCTGTCATTGTGTCCCGAATCTTGTCAACGATCTCATCAAGATCACCCTCTGTCATCACCATGGGATTGATACGCGTCTGCTTGTCAGACTTGTGTTTCTTTCACTATCCACCTTTTTACCCTATACACACTTCTTCATGAGGAAAGGAGTGATTTCCTCCTCACTGACACCTCCTCCCTACTCTGACAACTCTTGCTTGTCAGCGTGGTGAGAAGTAGACTTCTCACTCTCCTCATCATCCTTTTGTTCTCTTTCTACCTATGCTTTGACAGTGTGTTCCTTATCCATACATGTCTTCTCTGTAGTTGTCTTAGAAGCCTCATGTTTCTTTTGCTCAACCAATGTGCACACAACTTTCCTAGCGACTTCCTTTCGCTTCTGTTCAACAAAGATTTTTATGCCTATGCTTGGTCCAACATCTAACTCCATAGGCGTGCACCATTCTTGAGGCGAAAGCCCCACAACTTCTTGGATATCTGTATCTGTCACCATATAAGGTAGCAGTTGCCATTTCTACTTAGGGTCTTTGCACGCTTTGATCGAGACCCTATGAAAATCAGCTTTGAATTTTGCATAGGCCAATTGCTGCATGAACAAGGTGGGAGATGTAGGTTTTAACCCCATATAGAAATTACCCACATACAAATTCTTAAACATAGAAAATAAACAATGTGAGAGAAAAGAATGAAATAACACATAAAACACATATACACAGAGATTTTCCCCTAGATCCCAAAACTGAGATACCAACTTGATTTTTAATTATGTTCCTTTCAATGTTACAATACATATTTATACATGCCGAAGCATCCAATACCATGGACCGAAAACCATCACATCCAAAACCGTGGACCAAAATCCATCTCATCCAAAACCATAGGTAGGTCCGCCCAACCTAATATAGGGTCCAAAGCAAATTTTAGAGGGAGGTTATCTGCACCCCTCAAACCCCTTGTGACCCCCCCGCTACGCAACTATGCAATGAAGGGGGGACTTCAGCCCCCCCTCTAACCCCCCGATTAACTATGTGGCCTAGTTGTGGAAAGAATATAACACAACCAAACATTCTCCCACTTGTTGTTTTCTTCCATTGGGGCCAAAAGAGAGCTTAGTCATTTATCCAGCCCTGCAATGCCCATTGTTTCTCTACACCAAGAGAACTTCTTAGAGCTCACAGATTTTGTCAATGCATCTGCGATATTCTTCAAAGCATCCACCTTTACCAGTAACACCTTTTTGCCTTCTATCATATCCCTCACACAGTGACACTGAACATGAATGTGCTTTGTCTTTGAATGATATGCAGGGTTCTTTGCCAAGAAAATTGCACTTTGACTGTCACAGTCCATCCTTATAGTTCCTTGTACTAACCCCATACTTGAACACAATCTCTACAACCAAACTACTTCCTTGCTTGCATGAGTGGCTGCCATGTATTCTGCCTTTGTAGTAGATAGTGCCACTACAGATTGTTTCTTACTCATCGAACTAACTGCACCTCCAAATAGATTAAACACATACCCACTTGTACGTCTTCTTTGATCCAGACATATATGTTCTTTGTCCTCTTCCTCTTCTTGTGTCTTGGGACACTGTTCAACAAATAACTTCACACCTACAAGAATAGGAACCTTCATCAGTTTACTATCTTGCATATTAAATCTCTATAGTATTGTCTTGACATACTTCCTTGGTTTAACCAAAGCTTCCTCTTTGCTCGATCTCTTTTAATTTCCATGCCCAAAATATAGTTTGCAGCACCAAGATCTTTCATGTAGAATTTGGAGGACAATTGGGTCTTCAAATCCTGGATAATTTCTTTGTCATTTCTAACTAGCAACATATCATCCACATACAAGACCTGATAAATAAAACGGTCACCAATTAATTTAAAATACACACAGTGATTTGCTTTGCTTCTGGTGAAGCCAAGTCCCCATATAAATGTATTAAATTTCTGATACCACATCCTTGGTGATTGTTTTAACCCATACAAAGACTTCTTTAACTTGCATACCAGTTCTTCCTTACCCTTCACCGCAAAGCCTTCAGGTTGCTTCATGTAGATTTCCTCTTCTAGATCCTCGTGAAGAAATGTTGTCTTTACATCCATTTGTTCTACCTCAAAATTAAAAGCAACAACAACAGATAAAAGTAATCTAATAGAACTTACCTTGGAAACAGGAGGAAAAATATCACCAAAATTAATTCGTGGCACCTGGGAATAACCTATTGCTACCAACCGAGCTTTGTATTTCTCCACCTTTCCTTCTGCATTTGTCTTCTTCTTGAACACATATTTGCTGCCAATGGGTTTCCTTCTAGCGGGAAACTCCAATAGATCCCAAGCCTCATTTTTGTGCAAAGATGCCATTTCATCAACCATGGCCTCTTTCCAGAGTTTTCCATCCTCTGAATCTACTGCTTCCTTCATAGTTCTTGGATCATCATCTGATCCAAGTGGATATTGGTGGCCACCTACCAAGTCCACCTGGACCCCCACCATTGTTTCTCTCAGCATTTTTAGTTTCCTTAATTATAGCACAACTCACTATTTTTAGTAGTTTTTCAGGTCTTGAACTTCTGGAGCCGTTTTGAGGCCCTAACGACATTTTTTTGGAAATATGGGGGGCAACATGGGTCCATGGACTGATGTTTCCCTTCCCAAAGTGGTAGTGCTTGGATAGATCTTTATAACGAGCTATTGTATGTGTCAAACGAAGAACGTATGCCAAAGTTACGACCCTGGGAAGTTGATGTACCAATTTATCCAAACGGGGTCCACAGTTTGGTGTTTCATCTTCTAGGGTAGGTTTTGGAATGTTAAGGGTTTTCCATTTTTTCTCAATAATAAATAGGCCTTCGAGTCTCATTGTAACACAGTTCAGAGGCATGGATAGAAAGTAGATGGACTATACCTTTCTGGTTGCCTTCTTTCTCGAACTGATCTTCTCACACCTGGAGTTTTAGCTCTTCATCTTCTGATTCCTCCTCTATTGTAGAGTCTGATTCTTCCTCCTTAAGCTCAAACTCTATTTTCTTAGGTTCCTTTGGTTGGACTTCATGTTTAATAACATATTTTACATCTCTAAACACCACATCTTAGCTATACACAACCTTCGTTGTTACTGGGTTCCAAAGCTTATAACCCTTTAAACCATCCTTACACCCAATAAAGATGCACTTTTCAGATTTACTATCCAACTTGGTCTGTTTCTCCTTTGGAACATGTACATATGCATCACATCCAAGTACCCTCAGATTTGGGAGAGAGGGTTTCTTACCAGTCCATACCTCTTGTGGAGTATTATACTCCAACATTGATGAAGGTGATATGTTGACTAGGTAACATGTTGTCTCCACTGCCTTTGCCAAGAATTCTTGTCCTAACCTAACATCATTGAGCATGCTTCTTGCCCTTTCCATCAACGTCTCATTCATTGTTTCTACAACTCCATTTTGCTCAGGTGTGTATGGAGTAGCCTTCTGCCATGCTATACAACACTTCTTACAAAATTCTTCAAATTCCTTACGGCAAAACTCTCCACCGTTATCTATCCTCAACACCTTTATCTTCTTCTCTGTCTGATTTTCCACCAGAGCCTTAAATTCTTTAAACCTGTCAAGGACTTCAGATTTCTTCTTAAGGAAATATATCCATGTATTCCTTGAGAAGTCATCTATAAATAATACATAGTACATAGACTTACCTAGTGATGGATCCTTCACAGGTCCAAACACATCACTATGCACAAGTTCTAATATCTGTTTCACCCTCTTACCACCAGAGGGGAAAGTCAGCTGATTCTGCTTCCCATATAAAACAATTTCACAAAAATCAAAATCTAGAGAGCTATTACTCATACCTTCTACCATACCTTTACCTTGAAGTATCCAAAGGCCCTTCTCTACAATATGTCCAAGCATTTGATGCCACAACATGCTCTTCTCTCTAGAGACCACTAGAATTTCTGCTCCACTTTTGGGAACCACAGTGTTGTTGCACCCATAAAAAACAATGCTACCTTGCAGCTTTTATAGAGTTCCAAACCAAACTCCCCGCATCAATACCAGTGCTCCCCGAACCATCTTGCAGGTATCCTTCTCAAACATTTTTTTTACACCTGCATCATCCAACTTCCTTACATAAATCATATTTCTGGCCAATGCAGGAATATGCAGAACATCTAGAAGTGTTCTAACCCTTCCACCTTACAACTTTAACTTTACTTTTCTGTGACCAATGATTCTAGCCTTTCTATCATCCCCTAAGAAGACAACACCACCATCGTATTTCTCATGCTCGCAGAACCACTCTCTATGGGGAGTGAAGTGAAAGGATGCACCTGAGTCAATCAACCATGCCTCATGATCTACATGTGTACTTGAACAAGCCAAGTATACGTACCCACCTTCATTTGAGGTGGTTATTGCTGCTGCAAAAGGAGCATCATCAAATCCTTTTCCTTTATCAGGAGCTTTAGATTTACAGTCCGTTTTGTAGTGCCCTTCCTTTCTGCATTTCTAGCACACCACCTTTACAGGTTTTCCTGGAGATTTAGATCTCCCTCTAGATTTAGATCTCCCACTCGATGATTTATTTTTGTTTCTTTTCTAGGACTGTCATCGTAAGAGCAAGGCATCACCATTCTCGCTCTCCATATTTTTCCATCTCATATCCTCTGTCAGCAAGGATGAAACTATTTCATCAAACTGCAAGGCAGCTATATTGCTACCTACTGTAATAACCAGACTATCCCACGAATCTGGTAGAGAACACAACAAACTAATGCACTTATCTTCATCTGAAATTCTAATATGAATAGATAATAACTAACTTACCATAATATTAAATGCATTCAAATGCTCTGTCATCGAGTCTCCATCTTTCATCCTCAAGTTATACAACTTTTTACACAGGAACAATTTATTCACTAGAGACTTAGATTGGTACAAAGTCCCTAACTTGTCCCACAAAGCCTTCACCATAGCTTCCCCTAATACATTCAACAATATTTAATATGAGGCACACAATCATATTATGCTCTTTGCCTTCTTATCCAACTTCTTCTATTCTTCATCGAACACTCCCGTTGGTTTAGTACCTAGATCTACCATGATCCACTGATCTTTATCCACCAACAATCCTCCATCTTGAGTTTCCACAACTCAAAAATCTAACCATTAAATTTATCAATCTCTATCTTTCCACTGCTCACCATCTTCTTTCACCACCAGAATCGATGTCCCAGATCTCCCACTGAACAGGGTCTACCACAGGCCTGAGCGAAACCCCTCAGCAACAAAGGCGTCCCCTTGAAGCCAAAATAGCTCTGATACCAAATGTAGGTGTTAACCCCATATGAAAATTACTCGCATACGAATTCTTAAACACAGAAAATAAACAATACGAGAGCATAACACATAAAACACATATACACAGATTTTCCCATGGATCCCAAAACCGGGACTACCAGCTTTATTTTTCATTATGTTCCTTTCAATGTTACAATACATATTTATACATGTTGAAGCATCCAATACCATGGACCTAAAACCATCGTGTCCAAAACCATGTACGAAAATCATGCACAAAACCATAGGTAGGTCCGCCCAACCTAATATAGGGTCCAAAAACAAAATTTTTTGGGACGCTGCCCCAAACCCCATATAGGGGGGTTACTTGCACCCCTCAAAGCCCTTGTGACCCTCCTGCTAACTATGTGGGCTAGTCGTGGAAAGAATATAACACAACCCAACAGGAGACAACCTTTGCCACTGATTAACTGCCATGTGTATATCCATATCCATCAAAACCTAAAGGATCTTAGTTTCTTTAATATGCTCAGGATCTTTTGTGGCCCACAACGAGGCAAATCACGCTACCTTGGGAAATTCTTGTTTGTGTAGAGGAAACTGGCTATCCTCCAGTAACCTGCAGGAAACAAGAATGATCAACAACAATAACTAGGCATAATTAAATGACCTGGTTTCCTCCTGGTCCTCTCGGCAGTTCATGAGGAACTCTTGACAGAGATACTTGGCCGAGTTGTATTGTACCCCCTTCTCGCACTGAGATGTGAGCGATATGACCGCACCGAAACTTCATCCGCGTGGCATTTTCTCATTAATTTTCCTGCTAGAATCTGGGAAGCCAACTGTATTGCCAGGTATGAAATGGACATGATAGAGTATCCTTGTGATTTTTTGATTAGATCAAATTCCTTATTCATTTTATCTTCCAACTCTTTTTCTTCGGTTTTTCCTCTAAACTCTTTGGCAGGGTTTTCCCCTTTATAAATTAACTTTGTAATCCTGTGGATCAACATGTCTATGTTGGGGATAGTCTCACCTAGCCATAGGCACCCATCATGCACTAGTGTGAGGAGCTAGTGCATGCAGATCATGTTGATGAGGGTGTGGTGATAATCCAACACTAACAACAGATTGAGCAGCCCTGACTGCTCAACACCACAAACCCACTTCATGGGCTCCAACATTGTAACCCCCGCATCAACATAGTATTTTTTTTGCATATACTTGTGAGTCGCCAAGAGAAAAATCCTTACATGGTTCACGAGGTCCCAATCCTCCATCTTAAGCAATGGAATGTGTGCTAGCTAAGGAAATTTGAATGTGACATAGTTAGGCATCAAAGGAGTCAAAATTACAAATTTCTCTGAATCACGATCCTTCGTTACTTTAGTTTTTCCCTTCTGTGGAGGGATATACTCATGTAGCCTTATCATAGGCTCTACCCCCTTGGTGTTGACATCCTTGATACCCTATAATTCTTCCTCTTCTATGATCATATGTTAAAATTGAAGTAGAATTGGTTATGCGAATAGTGAAACGAATGTTAATTTAAAGTGCTGAAAGCGTGAGAACTTCTTAAGAAGAAGACTTTAAGACATATGAGAAAACACAAATAAGATGCAAAACAGTAGTGAAAACAACAAATACACAACGATACCATACAACAAGCTTGATTATGGAATTCGTCCTTGATGGACTATGTCTTCGGTTCTACTTTCAAGATGGTTGACCACTTTATTAGGATTGAAACTGAAGAGGTCGATTAAACAAAAAAATGACCAATCTGAATGTGCACAAAGGCACTTCTGGTGATTGTCTTCTGAAAACTCTCTGAACCATCTTTCTAACGCCTATCTTGGTTTCCAATTCTGACTCTGGATGCTCCTGTTACACTGAAAACAAAATAGCCTATATCCCTCTAGAGCCTACACATGAAACTCAAAAAACTAGTCTCCCTTCTTCAATGAGAAAAAAAAGCTTTTAAAACCTTGCAAGTACATTCAAACTCCCTTACACCGAGCTTGGGAATGAATTAGCTTAAATTAAGGTTTGTTTGGTCTTGGTCTTTCCTTTGTTTGAAACCTTAGGGTGCATATGCATGGTCATTGAATTATTTTTGCACCAAAAATACATTTCACAACCCATATTCAACCTTATAATAGCAAAAAACCATTGGCGGTTTGCTAATTGGGTGGAGGAGGGTGATAGCCAACATGTGATTGTAACGATCTAACCACATGTTGCCACCTCTGCAGCCATTATCCGACGGTCTTAGCTTATGGTGCGGTGATGTCAATGCATGTGACTGACTCTCGACAGATACGGTATCGGTGCAGTGATCTTAGCGGTTTCCACGGTGAACTGTTCACATTGTTTGATACTATTCCTCGTGTAGTCATCTTGCTATTTGAAATCATGATATTTATCTGACTCTGCTCACATGACCAAAGTTCCGACGCAGTTTGGCTGATGGTTAGGAGCTATGGTTAGGACTGATATGTATTTTTTGTTTATTACATAGTTTAATGTTTGTAATGCATTAACCCGAGAGGGTTTTCAACATAGGCTTATGTGTTTTAATGCAATGTTTATACAATAGGTTTTGTACATAGGTTTTTGTAATGTGTATTAGTGTTTTAGGTTATGGTTAGGATATTTGTAATACATGAATTTGATTAGGGTTTTAGGTCTTAGGTTTGGGTTTAGACTTAGGTCAAGTCAATATTTAAGGTATTTTTACACCACTTGATTTTAGTTGTAAACTCATACACACATATTTTGTCACAAAGTGACGTTTGTGACAAACATCATATGACGGCAAACCCATATCAAACCCCTGCAAACGGATGAGACACCCATGTCAATGATTAAACCCTGGCAGAACTGATGATGAACACTTGTCGACAACGAGATACAAAATCCTATCCATCGAACACCATGAAAACCATATGCATTACCAGACAACCTGAACCATAAACATCACTGTTGAATTTGAGGATGATAGACACTGAATGATGATGACTAAACTGAACTTGTGTAACTGATATGAAGAGATTCTCCTGGACCAATCCTCTCCTCTTGATATCTTTTGGACCACAAAAGTTTGACTAGATAGATAGGAAATGATGATAGTGCTCTGTTACTTTCCACCTTGCCCTAATGATGTACCAATACATTCGATCAAACACCTGAAAATGATAACCCTGATGATGCTGACCATGGCACATTTTGATTTGGTGACCTGTTCCATCCATCTGCAATAGGAACAACTTGTGAAGATGGTCAAACAACCTGTTAAGAACACGGTAATTGTTTTCTTTCCATGAAATACCATGAGTTAGTGATTCATAATCATTTATGAAAACAATCTCTATAGGATATTGTTCAATACTATCGACATGTATTAACAATCTATATTGTGGAATGACAAAGACAATCAAAGAAATTTTCGACATAAAACCAGCTACTTGAGTTGATATACTTTCCTGCTTCCTGATTACTAAGTGAACTTGCTGTAATAAGCCCATCAAATTGTAAGGTGAAAACTGCTGCAACTCAGCTTGACTTTGAAGGTATTGAAATTGTTGTTGATTTGTTTGAATCACTGTTTCTTTATTTATTAAATGATGTTTCCATTGATTAGCACTTTCCCTTGATGCATAAGTTTCCCTTAGATGTATTTGATACTTTGATAATGCTTTAGAAAAGTCTTTGATGTGAAAAAATAGGCTTCCTCTCCACTTGAAAAGAGGCTTCCAAACTATTTGAAACATGAAATGGTGACACAATACAAGAGAAATTTAACACTGACTTTCCCCAATACTGACTGGCATGCCCGTAACTATTACCTTCCAATCTTGGACTGAATTGATTCATTCTGACATTAGGAAGAGGATATTTAGGCACAAACTGTAATTCATGTTGTATTCCCAACTTATGAGTAAGATGCTTGTTTTCTTTAAATAGAACCAGAAAAGTTTCTACCTCTTTGATCAAACTGTCTTTAAGTTGAGACTCATAAGTTGAACAAACATCATGTTGATTCTTATGTTGTTCCTTTACACACATGATTACAAATCTCTTATTTGAACTTATTAGTCACTTCATCTGATTAGCAACAACTAAATTCAAGTGATTTTTACTTTTATGTGCCTTGACAATAAATTCAACCCCATCTTTCTTCAGGTGATATTTATGCTCTCTTCTATAAAATACTGCATCATGATCATAAAGATAAAGACTTCCTAAGACCACTCCACATGTGTCTACTTGAATCACATCTAATTCCACTTCATCAATGTAATTAGCTGTAATGGAAAATCTTAATAGACATTGTTTTGTGACTTTTATCTGCATTGATTTATTTAGACATCCTAATGGGTAAGGTCATGGATGATTCCATGTTTCCAAACCGAAACTCTTAACTAAATATTCAAATATTAAATTGGCATGCGATCCACTATCATACATTGTATCTATTTTTGTGTGCTTAGAAGTCATCCTTATGTTAAATAATTCAACTCTTTTATCCTCATTTGAAGGATTTATGTTTGATGAAGATGCAATAGTATTTGAACTTGAACCAATGTCATAAGTTTACCTATTGTAGCCATGGCAGTTATCCTCCTTTCATTACTTGAATCAGAACCTAGTTCTTGCTGGAATACTGCAATTGCCTTCTTTTCGTCCTTCTCTTTAAGGAACTTTTGGGCTTAAGTTTTGGATGAAGTTTCCAACACTTAGATTCATCATGACCAATTCTTTGGCAATGAGAACAGGTAGGTCTTTCCTTTTGAGCTATCATTGATTTCTTTCTCTTTGAATTTTTCTTCCCTTTAGTGTCATTGGATTCTTTGATTTCCAACTCTTTAGATGATTGCAGTGAAAATTGAAATGGTCTACCACCTGATTCAATATGTATGGCTTGAACACACACTTCATCAAAATCATGAAAATAAAACATCAATAATGTATGATGCAAATATGAATGTAAACTACCGATGTATTTTAATAAAGTTTCACGTGTATCCAATGAAATTCCAAGCACCAATGCTTTCTTTCTAATCTCCTGAGTGAACTCCTAAACACCCTACCCTTTACCTTGCCTCAATTTCTGCCAATCAATAACAACTTGTTGCATATATCCTAAAGGATAGAATTGTTTCCTAAGAGCTTTTAAAAACTTAGACCATGAAGAGATGGCTTTACCTTTCAGCTTTACATCAATCTGAGTTTTACTTTCCCACCAGATTAAAGTTGTTCCTCCCATTCTAAGTGTAGCTAACTAAATTTTCATTTTATCATTAGAGATGTTCTGAATATGAAAATACACTTCTAACTACTTAATATAGTTGTCTAAATTTTCAGGATTGATTTCACCATCATAAATAGGTAACCCAAATTTTACATCAAGTTTCAAAAGAGATGTTTACTTAGGTTTCTTTTATGTTTCATATTCTACACTGGAAGAAGAAGAAGAAGAAGAAGATGATGATGGAGATGATGGAGGTGAAGGTGGTTGATCAGCCTTACCGATACCTTTTTCCTTCTTCAATGTCCTTGAAGAAGAAGCTACATCTCTTGCCTTCTTACCTTCATACAGTTCTCCCAACATCTATTGCATAGTCAAGAATGCTTGCTGAAACTGTTCATCACTCATCTTAGTTTCTGGCATTTCACCTGCATCAGATCCTATCATGGTTGACTTATGAACAACTCTTCGCTTTCCAATATCTGGATCAATTTGCTCGAGGATTCCTTCTCCACATTGCGACTTTGACCTAGCTAACATTCAATGGAAAATTCTACAAGAACAACCTACTATGATACCAAATTATATGATGTTGGGCAGTGGATCCCCCCTAAACATGTTTTTCGGGGTTGAAGCTCGAATTTTGGTCAAGTGTAATGTAAAGACCCCGCAAAATGTGGGCATGGAGCATGAAGTAAATGGTCAAGTAAAAGGGTTGTCCGCCCTTGAAAATATAAATTAATATGTTGTAAGGTCAGCCTACCCATGGTCATGGACCATGGGATTGTATAAATGGAATACGACTCTAAGATGTAAGAGATAGGTTATTTTGGATGAGGAATTATCTCTGAGTCTGTAAGTCTGAGTCTTGGGTTGTAGTAGTAGGAAGAGCTTTGCAACTGAGTGCACAAAGGCCTGGTAGAGTCTACAGCTATGTGCACGGACCCCTATAGCTGAGTGCACAATGCAAAGTTGGGATTGTACTTAGACAAGAGAATTAATAAAAGATAAGTTGATTCTGAAATATTGTGTGTCTCTGCTTCTGTTCTATTATATTTATGCATATATTTATAGTTTTAAGATTATGCACACTTGTTATGAATGTTGAATGATTAATGAGAATATAGGGTCCACACAATTAAGTTAATATCTATAATAATAGCACAGTAAGGATAAAGAATCTAGACAACACATCTTCATGCTCTTTACAGAACTGCACAGAAGTAATCACACAGGTTGTGAAGGATGGATGGCTGCGCGAAGCAGTGCAAGCACACAAGTTCGGTTTGTGAACTTCCTAGATTTCATCAAGACATCCCTAGGGTGCGGAAACCTGGTTCCAACAACCTCTCATACTACCTCGGGTGAGACCTCAGTCTGTGCACCGCAGATTGTTGTTGAAAGGGCCAGTAGTTTCGGGATTTGTTTGGCTAAATCACTTTTGAACCTGGGTCAGGCCCCAACAAGCCAACAAATGGTTCCCTTGCCGGGACAGCCACCATCTTCAAAATACCATAGGAACCATAGTAAGTAGTTCAACCAGCATGGGAAACCCAGTTAAGCAGTGCCCTAGAATGTTATAGCATGCAAGTAGAGGAGGATGATGACGACCCTCGAAATATTAATATTCTAGAAACCGAAGGGTGTCACGAAGTTCAAGGACCATCAATTGAGGATCTCAACATCACTGTGCCACTAAAAACAAAGTAGGTAAATTTTGGCACAGACACGCAACCAAGGTACGCGACGCTTGGGGACTATTGGGATGATGCTATGGTAGATAAGGTTTCCGAGTTACTCTGCAAATATCAATATTTGTTCTCGACCAAAATCATAGACTTAAAGGGGATCATTGGTGATTTAGGGATGATGAAGATCACTTTGAAACCGGACGTGATGCCAATTAAACAATGACCTTACCGTTTGAATCCAAAGTATAATAAAAGTTCTGTAATGAATTAGACAAAATGCTTGTAGCTGGAATTATTGAACCAGTGGAAGAATCTGACTGGGTGAGTACCATGATAGTACATGAGAAAAAACAGAAGGGCGAAATTAGAATATGTGTGGACCATCCATTCCCGACACTATTTACGGATGAAGTATTGGAGAATGTTGGCGGTTAGGAATCTTACTCATTCAAGGATGGCTTCTTAGGGTACCATTAGATCAAGATCGGGTCGGAAGATAGGAGCAAGACAACCTTCGCAACCAAATGGGGCTGTTTTCAATACACCGTTATGCCCTTTGGACTGAATAATGTGCCAACGATATTTTTGTGTGTAGTGGTGGCCATGTTCAAGCAATACATCCACAAGTTCTTGGAGGTCTATCTGGATAATTGGACTATATTTGGGTTAGTTAAACACCATATAGCAAGCCTACGTTTGATGTTGGATACTTGCCGACGACACCAGATTGCGCTGAATCTTAAAGAGTGCACCTTCCTCATCCCCTTTGGAAACCTGCTCGACCATGTGGTCTACAAACAAGGTCTGATGGTGGATCGTGCGAAGATTATTGTTATTCTCAATATGGAAGTGCTGCGAAGTGTCAAACAATTACGCGCTACATTGGGGCACACTGGTTACTATAGAAAGTTTATCAAGAGCTATGCACAAATAATAGTGCCAATGGAAAAACTATTGAAAAATGATGCTACATATTGTTGGAATGATGATTGTAGGAAAAGTTTAGATGTTCTCAAGGTGAAAATTGCATTTGCTCCCATCCTAGTCATCCCAAAATGGGACATAGAATTTCATGTACATGTTGATGCATCGTGTATTACGCTGGGAGTTGTACTTATGTAGGAAGGCATGCAAGGCTTGCATCATCCAATCACGTTTGTGAGTCAGCAGTTGTCCAAAGCTGAAAAGAACTACTATACTACTAAGTGTGAAGGGTTGGCAATGGTATACATGCTCCAGAAATACCAACACTATTACATGGTGGGCACTTCAAGATGTATACTGATCATTCCGTGTTGAAATACCTGGTGAACATGACTGTGTTGGGGGGGCACATATGAGGATGGTTGTTATTGTTTCAATAATATGACTTTGAGGTCATCATAAAGCTGGGATGCCTAAATGCAGGACTAGATCACTTATCACGAATTGAGATGGGCGAGGAGCCAATGAATTTGGAAGCAAGACTACCTGATGCATAGATCTTTGCAGTGCGTGTTGCGGATGGCCACTTCGAAGATATAATCCATTTTTTAACCACAGGGACTACATAGAAGGAATATTCAATCCAACAAAAGAAGGAATTAGTGGTGCGTGCAATGAACTTTTCTGTCATCGCGGAGCACCTCTACAAAATGGGAAATGATGAGATGTTGTGTAGATATGTACTTGAATTTGAATGAGGACATATTTGCATGGAAGCACATGGAGGGGCTACAGGAGGACACTATTCAAGACACATGACGGTAAAGAATATTCTTCGCGCTGGGATATGGTGGCCAACCCTACATCAAGATTGAAAAGCACACTGTCAGGCCTATGACATAGGTCAAAGGACTGGGAAACCTTCATGAAGGAATGAGATGCCACTCAATCCATAGATGACATTACAACCATTCGAAAAATGGGCAATCGACTTTGTGGGACCAATCAAACCTCAGGGGAAGACGGGTGCGTGCTACATCATCACCATGATAGAATACCTGATTCGATGGGTGGAAGCACAATTGGTTAAGGACTGCACGGCCACTACAACTATGAAATTTTTTTTCAACAACATGTTGACATGGTTTGGTTGCCCGAAAGTATTAATGAGTGACCGTGGGATGCACTTCCCAAATGAAACCATCGGCGCAATCACTGACAAATTCCAGGTGTATCATCAACAAAGTACACCAGACAATCTGCAAGATAATGGGATAGTAGAAGAATTGAAAAAAATTCTGGAGATTGTGCTAACCAAAGTATGTAACGTACAACAAAATGACTGGGACCTGTGCATACCTGATGTATTATGGGAATACAAAATCACGTGCAAAAAATTGACGGGTCAAACACCTTTCAGGTTAGTCTATGGAATAGAAGCAGTCATGCCAATGGAATACATCATACCTAGTTTGCGGATAGTAGCCATTACAGGCATGTCAGATCACGAAGCCTTGGAAGAGAGACTCATGCAATTGGAAGAACTCGAGGAAGAATGGCTTCTGATGGGATTCCATCATCTGGTACAAAAACAATGCAAGAAATCTTGGCATGATCACCATATCAAGTTGCACACATCCAAGGTAAAAGATTGAGTGTTGCTGTATGATAGAAAGTTTGAAAATTTTCCTGGGAAATTCAGAATGCATTGGTTAGGACCATATGTGGTAAAAGAAGTCACAGACGGAGGTGCAGTCTAGCTAGTCAAACGTAATGGAGAAACCTTCCTAGGAAGAGTAAATGGCAGTCGGCTGAAGCCCTACATGGGTGGGCTGGTTGCCTGACTAGTTGGCCAAATAACAATCTTCACAACCCAACAAACCAGACAGAGGTGCGGGACTACAAACACAGGTACTAGAAGCTGGCATCAAAGTAGAGAGTCAAGTCAGATGTAGATGATTCAAAAGCAGAAATGGAGCAGATGTAGACGATGACAGCAGGGTGCATTGCAGACCTTCTCACAGCATAGGTACAGTTGGATGGACTTCACGCAAAGATTACTACACCAGGATAGTGACTCGAGGATGAGTCACGATTATTGTGTTGGGGGCCTGTTGGGCAGCAGATCCCCCCATAGCATGTTTTTTATGCTTGAAGCCTTAATTTTGGTCAAGTGTAATGTAAAGACCCCGCGAAATGTGGGCGCAGAGTGTGAAGTAAATGGTCAAGTCAAGGGGTTGTCCACCCTTGAAAATATAAATTAATATATTGTAAGGTCGGCCTACTATTGAACAAAAAATTGTCACTTTGACATTCTATAATCAATATGAGTCTATCACCACTCATACCTTCCTCTACTTTGACAAGCCTCACTCTCTTCCCAATGAGATCAAAAGGTATGTAATCTCTCCTCTCAAAAGTTCAATAAGGAAGACGAAGTTCCAGTAGCATTTACCCTCAAAAATATTCAGCTTTCAACCTCCCAAGTAACCAACCCAATGCTTCATTTTATAGTGTAAAGGAAGGAAGTTACAAGTCCACCATTGAAGGGATAAAGTCCTCTTTCAAAGGGATAAGCTCCTCACATCAAGGGGTTAGCTCCTTAAGGTATGGGATACATGAACCCTCAAGGAGCGAACTTGCGATTCCCATTCCCTATAGAATCTTCCAGAGGCAATTGCAAGTTCGCTCCTTGAGGGTTCATGCATCCCATACCTTAAGGAGCTAACCCCTTGATGTGAGGAGCTTATCCCTTTGAAGGAGGACTCTATCCCTTCAATGGTGGACATGTATCTTCCTTCCTTTTCACTATAAAATGAAGCATTGGGTTGGTTACTTGGGAGGTTGAAAGCTGAATATTTTTTAGGGTAAATGCTACTGGAACTTAGTCTTCCTTATTGAGATTTTGAGAGGAGAGATTACATACCTTTTGATCTCATTGGGGAGAGAGTGAGGCTTGTCAAAGCAGAGGAGGGTATGAGTGGTGATAGACTCATATTGATTGCAAAATGTAAAACTGACAATTTTTGTGCAACAGATTGCCCCCTAGAGTGCGAAGTCTGTAATAGATGAGGATGGTTTTGTCATCTAAGAAGAGTGAAGTACTTTATCATTTCAAGGATATTCCTGTGGA
>APFE030536641.1:135036-190355 GCA_000404065.3 Pinus taeda
TAGATCATCTTTCTAGATAATGAGTTGGAGTCGATAGAAAGTGATCCGTCGTAGGCAAGCCCACAACACGAAATCATAGATCAAGTTTTGAAGAAATATATTTGGTAAGGACTAACTCAGGGATGGTCAAGATGGATGACAGATATTTTGCAAATGAATGGTTTATTTGAACTGACCTCTTGAACACATAACAACACTACAGATGGTTTGGTGACAATTGACCCAAAGCTAATACCCATAAATTGGCTGAAGACTTTCAATATGGTTTGATTAACTGTTAGGAAAAGGATTTCCCAACCTAGGTGAACAACAAGTGTCATGTTCAAGAGTGGTTAACTACTTTTCTAAACACAAAGTATAACAAACAGGTTCATTTTTCTCTCTTTTCCCCCATCATTTCTGGCAAGTACCTCTTTATTTTTGACAAGCTTGAGGAGGATAACATTTGCTTGATTATAAGCTGATCCTTCAGATGAGTCCAACTTAGTTTAAAATTGGAACCCTAAGAAGGAGTGGTCTGTTCCTATTTGAAATTGAACAGGCCCTTTACTGTTAAATTTTAATGAGTCCAGTATAGGAGAAACTCGGTGTTTTTCAATTTTAGGGAGTCAAAAGAAAAACTTAAGACAACTCCATGGTTGTCCTTTTTCGTAAATTTGTGTCCCCCAAGCTCGAAAAAGTATAAAATGATTCTTGAGAGAACCGCTTGACCATTACGATCAAGGAGTACTTTTCATAATTAGTGCCTTTAATCTAAAAAAGTAAAAAAGTGATCAAAAACACGTCTTTTAATTACCAATATCAAACTTGAAACGATAAAAGTCCATTAATATTTTCATGTTTATACGGTCAGAAACGAGTTGTAAGTGGACCATCCTTTTAATTCCATTTTAACGAGTTTAAAAAGAAAAACTCGGCAATCTTTTCATATTTTACAAGTCAGAAAAGAGCTTAAAGAGGACTCGTCCTAGAGGAACGAGTGGTATAAAGGGTAGCAACTGGTTTAGGAAATGGTGGAACTACTCAAAACATGTAATGGTTGAGAGTCTGGCTAACAAAACCACTCATAACTATGGTCCCTCAGGATAGGTAAAACAACCAAGTGAAAGCATATGATCGGCCAAAGAGATGGTGGCGATGGAATGAACACACCCAAGGTTCATATAACAGAATTTAGTGGATAAAAAGGCAATCACGAGATGTAAAATGGGTATGGGTTCATTTTTACACAATCTTGAGCCAAAGAAAACTTTGTTTGGATTCGGTTTCATGTTTACACAAACTTGAAATGAAAAACTATGCTTGGATTCAGTTTCATGTTTACACAAGCTTGAAACGAAAAACTATGCTTGTTATAAGTTTGCATGCCCCCAGCATAATGACGTAAAATGTGGTGAACTCTGCTTGGATTCAGTTTCATGTTTACACAAGCTTGAAATGAAAAACTATGCTTGTTATAAGTTCGCATGCCCCCAGATTAATGACGCAAAACGAGGTACATGCCGCCCAAGCTTCATTGCATTCAACCAGGTGAATGAAATGAAGGTTTACTTTCAAGTGCTTGAGAAGACTTGACTCGAAATGGGAGTTGTTTCATTTTTTAATGAGGTTGACACAGGAAAAGAACTATCCTCAAAATCCTTGTTTCGTTTTTTAAACAAGCTTGACACAAGACAAGGAACTATGCTCATGACTCCTTGTTTCATTTTTTAATGAGTTTGACACAAGACAAGGAACTATGCTCACAATATCCAGTTTCATTTTTTAACGAGGTTGAGACGGGAAGAAACTATACTCGGGTCCTAGTTTCATATTTTAACGAGGTTGAGACAGGAAGAAACTATCCTCGCAACATCCAGTTTCATTTTTTAACGAGGTTGAGACAGGAACAAACTATCCTCGCGTCTACTCTCTACAATCTACCTATATAACCTACTGATTCATTTATTTTTTAATGAGGTTGACACAGGAAAAGAATTGTCCTCATACCTGATTCATTTTTTAATGAGGTTGACTCAGTAACAGGAACTTTCCTCGAGTCTACTCTCTACAATCTACCTATATAACCTACTGATTAATTTTTTTTAATGAAGTTGACATAGGAAAAGAACTGTCCACATACTTGATTCATTTTTTAACGAGGTTAACTTAGTAACGGGAACTTTCCTTAAACTCACTGATTATGGCTTCCAACTGGAAGAAAGACATGTCAATGGACACACCTTGATCATGGCTTCCAAGAGGTCTTCATCAGAAGGAAGAATAGTTCTCTGGAAGGAACACATGTCAGGGGACTCAAGAGGGATAAGAACATCACGTTCAAGAAATCCCATAGAGTTTTCCATGTCAATTACTAGATCTAAATCAAAAGAAGATGAGCAAACAGTGAGAGGCTCACTTACATCGGTAACTAAAAACATGGGACCAGTTGCCACATAATTAACCCGTGGCGGGGTAGATACCACTTTAGAATCAGGAACATTTAAGGGTGTCATATTATTGGTAGTTGAAACAAGACTAGGGAACAAAAGCTGGTCTACAATCACAATATTTCCATTGTGAGGGAAAGAAATCACGCGAAAAAGTGTCGATATGACAGCTTTCATTGCATAAACATAGTTGTGCCCAAGGAGTAAATTGAAATCCAAGGGACCTTGAACTATCATAAGATCAATATAGACAATTTTACTTTCCAAGGTAATAGAAAACTTAGGAAGGATCCGTAAAGGTTCACTAATGGTTCTGTTAAAAGCTTTCAAATTCTGCGTAATAGGCACAAGCTGAGGGGAACACAAAGATTTCCAAGAAGTTGAGGATAAAATACTAACAAAAGCACCTTCATCTACCTGTGTGTGGTGTATGTCCCTACCACTAGCCTTGACAATGATTTGGAAATGGATGGAGGAAGGAAGACGAGGTTCTGGCAGTCTATTCCAATCAAAGGAAAAGACCTCAGTAATTGGAGGTGGTTCTATAGAAACAGGTGAAATGCCCCCGTCGTAGAGGAATCCGATGTAACAAGAAGAACCTGAGTGGTATGAAGTTCACTCTCCAAAGGGAGAGTGGGATCGACCGAATGTGAAATTGAATCAACCACTTGATCAACTAATGGATCATCAACCTGAGTGATATGAGTTTCACTCTCCAATGGAAGAGTGGGATCGACTGTACTTGAAATTATATCAATCACTCCGTTAGTTGACGGTAGGTGGGGAGAAAGTTTACGGTAACCGGTTGGAAATTCTTGCTGTGGAACCGTAAGGTTTTCCAATAATTTTGAGGCTTCATCCATGTGAGGGCAAATGTGAGTTTGATGACTGCCTTTGCATAACCTACAAGGAAACCTAACTTTACCCTTTTTCCTAGGAACTTGACTATCACTGGTTGATAGATCAATGGAAAGTTGATGAGATTTTTCTGACCATACTTCCAAAACCTTTGGAATACCAGGACAATTGATAAGGAAGTGGTCACCCTTAAAAAGCCTGTAAGGGTATTTGGGTTTACGATGCATGTTGGAGGTTTCCTCAACACAACTAACACTTACAGCTATGGTTGGTTGGTTGACTTCTTTCTTATCTTGCTTCTTCTTCTTCTTCTTCTTCTTCCCTTTCTTCTTCTTCTTAGCTACCTAGTTACTAGCGTTAAGGCTTTTACCAAGCGAAGAGGAAGAAATGGAGGAAGAAATATTAGCGGAAGAAGGTAAAGGGTCAACAGAAGGTTGGTGATGTTGAGATGGTGAACTCTGTTGAGGTGAAGCATTCGGTTGAGGTGGAACAATTGGAGTATTTGGGGCCAACGAAGTTGAAAATAACCATATTGGTAAACCTATTGTAAATACAGGTAATGACAAAGTAGCCATATAAGGAGGGTCAACATTTCCAAAGCAAGGAAAAGTATTAGGATTCTCGTTAAGAGGGGTTCCTTGGTAAATTATGGAACAGTTGCCATTATATTCAACTTCAGTGAATTTTATTAACAATTTGAAACTAAAATTAACAATTCACAATTCACACCTAACAATTAAAATTCACAATTCACACCTATGGTATCTAAAAGTAAAAACAAACAAATTAACATGCGCTATCAAATCTAGGAGTCAAACCACACACAAACAGTAACTTTCCATATTGAAAACACTAGTTGGTGATGAATTCCAACGTCACAGAATTCAATACAGAAATGGAGGTTGGAACAGTTACCCCGACAACTTGCTTAATGAAACAGATTGGCATAAGTTTCTTCACAAAACCATCTTGAGTGGAGAGAACCCCCCAGAGAGTCCAAGTGAGTCTAGTCGACGTCTACTCCAGGTACAGTGAGACCCTTCCTTCACCATCACCTTAGGAAAGAATCCTAAGATTATGGTCACTAAGGTTACCAACAGTAACAAATACAACTGGGGGAATAGTCTACGATCTGATATACGTGCAAGGGTAGAGTAGCAAAGTTCAATCCCTTGAAGGCTCCTCGACATGATCAATCCGAGGTTTACCAACAAGTGACCCCAGGCTCCTCGACAATGGTTAATCCGAGGTTTACCATTTTTAATACATGCAAATCTGTTATCTTTCCCAATGAGACAGACTTGATTATCTCAAAGGTTCGGATATGATCTCGTGATTAACTCCTTTAAGAGGAGCTTCCCAGATTATATCAATTACAATTGGATTTATTTCCTACCGCAAGATACATCTACTTGTTTGTTTTATTGTCTTGGAGATTCAACTAAAACCTATTCCAAGGCACTAGCCTAAGCTAGATTGGTGGAAAGGGCCCTAAAAATGCAAAAATTACTAGATGAATTTTAATTAAGCGTTCTGTTATTTAGGCTATTATTACTCAAAAGGGTAAATGGATATGAAACCAATGGTGTTATGACCTGACCCAAAACTGAATGCAATCGAATATGATAATGTAATCTTTTCAATTCGATGAATCCTAACTAAAGTAAGGAGAGAGTTTCCATTCACTTTGAACAATGCAAAAAATTGATCACTAAGAGAAAATATAACAAATTCTCTAATGCACTAATTTCATCAAGAAAAACTCATGCAAATCAATTCCAAATCAATTTTTATTTTTATTTTTGTGTGTTAAAAACAAGCATAAAAATATGTAAATTCAAATCAAATAAAACTGATTTAAATCTATGATTAGTTTTTTAGAATGTAAACTATGCAATTGTAATCTGTGCACAATTCACATTCATATTCTGAAAATGAGAATTTTAACTATGCAAATGTGATCTATGCCAGAGAATTCTCAAACACAAGATGATTCTAATGTAATCTAAGAACCAATCAAGTGCAAGTCAATAAAACTGGGTGAGAGTTCCAAAGATCAAAAAATAAAAACACTCAAAGGTGATTAACACTCATACAAAATTTAGCCCCCCCCCCACGCGAATGAGGGGGAAATTTGTTTTGCAAAAACAAAAGCAAAAAGATGCAAAATTGTGAAAAGAATGAGACAAACCTCTAAGTAATGACCAAAGGAAATCAAATTAAGAATTTCTCAAAAAAGAGACTCAAAACACCCAATTAACTTAATGGAGATTGATGAGATGAATAATTTGTTGAAAGAAACTCATAAACAAGGCTTTTTGACAGAAAAATACAGATATAGGTAGATGCTAAGAATCTCGAATTAAATCTAAACTAAAATAAAAGAAAAAATCTAAGTTTCTCAAGAAATTAAACAGGATCTGTAGGCCCCAGAAGTAACATGTACAGTACCACTCTATGCACTAAAGGAACAGTGCAGAGATGTCTACACTGTCTTGTGAAAAGAAAGTGTGGTCCCCTGAAAACTTCAAGAAAAACATAAAAGACTTCAAAATTTTCAAAAATAGAGAAAACCTAAGCTACCCAGGCAGATATCAATCAATCAAAAACCAGGAAAAATTTTCCTCATCAAAATAAAAGAGAACCAAAAAGAACACCTACCCATGGTCTGCAAACCATGGGATTGTATAAATAGAGTGTGGCTCTAAGATGTAAGAGATAGGTAATTTTGGATGAGGAATTAGATCTGAGTGTGTAAGTCTGAGTCTTGGGTTGTAGTAGTAGGAAGAGGATCTGCAGCTGAGTGCACAGAGGCCTGGTAGAGTCCGCAGTGGTGTGCACGGACCCTTGCAGCTGAGTGCGTAGGGCAGAGTTGGGATTGTACTTGGACAAGAGAATTAATAAAAGATAAGTTGATTTTGAAATATTGTGTGTCTATGCTTCTGTTATATTTATGCATCTCTTTAAAGTTTTAATATTATGCGTAGTTGTTATGAATGTTGAATTATTAATGAGAATATCGGGTGCAAACAATTAAGTTAAGATCTATAATAATAGCACAGTAAGGATAAAGAATCTAGACAACACCTCTTCACACTCTTTACAGAGCTGCATGAAAGCAGTCGCACAAGTTACGAAGGATGGATAGCTGCGCGGAGTAGCGCGTGTAGGTTCGGTTCGCCAACTTCCTAGATTTCATCAAGACATCCCTAGGGCGCAGAAACTTGGTTCCAGCACCCTCCCATAGTACCTTGGGTGAGACCTTAGTACGCGTACTATGGACTGTTGCCGAAAGGGCTGGTAGTTTTGGGATTTGTTTGGCTAAATCACTTTCGAACCTAGGTCAAGCTCCAACAAGCCAACATATGATCTGAAATGATCATATGTTAAAAATGAAGTAGAATTTATTATGCTAACAGTGAAATGAATCTTAACTTAAAGTTTTGAAAGCGTGAGAACTACTTGAGAAGAAGACTTTACAACAGATGAGAAAACATAAATAATATGAAAAACAATTGTGAAAACAACAAATACATAGTAATACCAGACAACAAGATTGATTACAGAGCTCATCCCTGATGGACTACATCTTCGGGTTTGATTTCAAGATGGGCGACCGCTTGATTAGGATTGAAATCAAATAGTTCGATTACACAGCAATTTTACCAATATGAATGTGCATGCAGGCACTTTTGGTCATTGTCTTCAGAAATCTCTCTGAACTAGCTTTCCCATGCCTATCTTGGTTTCCAGTTCCGACTTTGTATGCTCTTGTTACACTGAAAAAAAAACAACCTATATCCCTCTAGAACCTGCAGATGAAACTCAAAAAACCACTCTCCCTTCTTCAATGAGAAAAACAACCTTTTAAAAGCCGGCAAGTACATTAAAACTCCCTTACAATGAGTTTAGGAATGAATTAGCTGAAATTAGGGTTTATTTGGTCTTGGTCTTGTCTTTTTTTGACACCTTAGGGTTCATATGCATGGTCGTTCAATTAGTTTTGCACCAAAAAAACATTTTGCAACCCATATTTAACCTTATAATAGCAGAAAAACCATTGGCGGTTTGCTAACTGGGCAGAGGAGGGTGATAGCCATCATGGGACTGCCATGGGCTAACCACAGGCTCCGCGGTCATTATCCCGCGGTCTCAGCATACTGTGTAGTGATTTCAATGCATGTGACTGACTCTCAGTGGTTATGGTTTCGGTGTGGTGATCTTGGCAGTTTCAACGGAGAACTGTTCACATGGTTTGATACCATTCCCTACGTGGTCAGCCTGTTGTTTGAAAACCCAACGGTTATCTAACTTCACTCACATGACCACAGTTCCCACACAGTTTGGCTGACAGTTAGGATCTGTGGTTAGGAGTGACATGTATTTTTTTTATTACATAGTTTAATGTTTGTAATGCATCAGCCTGGGAGGTTTTTCAACATAGGTTTATGTGTTTTAATGCAATGCTTATACCATAGGTTTTATGCATAGGTTGTTGTAATGTGTATTAATGTTTTATGTGGTTGTTAGGATATTTGTAATACATGAATTTTATTAGGGTTTTAGGTCTTAGGTCAGGGTTTAGAGTTAGGTCAAGTCAATGTTTAAGGAATTTTTACACCACTTGATTTTAGTTGTAAACCCATACACACATATTTTGTCACAAAGTGACATTTGTGACAAACATCATATGATGACAAACCCATATCAAACCCCTGTAAGTAGATGACACACCCATGTCAATGATCAAACCCTCATGGAAATTATGATGACTTGTCGACAACAAGGTACAAAATCCTATTCTTCGAACACCATGAAAATGATATACATTACTAGACAACGTGATCCATAAATATCACTGTCGAAGATGATGACATTGGATGCTGAATGCTGACGACTAAACTAAACCTGTGTAACTGATCTAATGAGATCCTCCTGGATCATTCTAGGTCCACTACTTTTTCTAGTTGCTTGTCCTTTTTCTACTTTGGTTGTGTCTCTGTATGCTTTCTCGGTGAAATTCGCACTAGTACCAACTTCTTTTGTTTTTCTTGCATGGCTAGTTACTCTTCTTTCATGGCAGGCTGCTTTTCTTTGGTTACCATTTGTTTTAGCCTAGGTAACCTTAGCATCATAGGCACAACAAGCATAGTATCCATACTAGGTTGTTCGAGACCTAGCATGTTAGATAAAACTACTTCTGAACTTAGGGCTTCAATGGGGTTATTGGTAGTCATTCTTTCCATAAATAACTCTCGAGCTTCCAGAGAACAATTCACAAGTGACATAAATTCTTCCCAGAATGCTTGGCTCATATGCGTCAGACAACAAAAGGCTCTAGCAATTCTTAGAATGAAAATTATTCTCTATTGGACCAAAATGCTCAATTTATAGAGGGATTTGAATTCAAATCCAACCATTCCCCCCAAATTCTGATAATAAATGTTGCTTTGATGGCAGATCTTCAAAGATTTTTGCCTTAATTTCTGCCTCCCCACTCCTCTTAACTTCTTTCTGGCTATCCCATCATGAATAGTAACTTCAATGGCCATTTTCCTACTGGGTTGTACAGTACCTTTCCTTCTTGCATAGTGTCTTGAGCATAGCTTCATTTGGTTCACCCTCATCAACTTTTGCGTAGCCTACTCACTACCTTTTCCTCCAAACTGGATAGTGTAGTTTATAGTCCTGCGCTCCCTTGCAACTTCCTACAGAACTAAGATTGTCCTGCTACAATATAGTCATTTTGCAGGATTCCCCATATATAGCTTCAACCTACTTCCATTCACTTTTCTCGGGAATGGCTTCCCATTCAGGTTCGCGAGTTGAACTGCATCACCATCCATAATTTCCTTGACAGGATATGGTCCTAACCAATGCATCTAAAATTTACCTAGAAATTTAGTGAACTTACTATCATATAACAACACAAGATCATTTACCTTGAATATGCGAAGCTTAATATGATGATCATGCCATGCTTTTTTACGTGCGTTCTGTACTTGTTGGTGGAATCCTGCCAACAATTGATCCTCCTCTAGCTACATGAGCTGCAAGAGCCATTCTTCCAAGGCCTCATGATCTGCCATATTCATTAAGGCTACTATGTGCAGACTCGACACAATGTATTTCATAGGCATTCCTACTTCGACCGCATAGACTAATCTAAATGGCGTTTGTCTTTTCAACTTCTTACAAGTTGTCCTACAGGCCCATAGCACCATAGGTATGTGCTGCTAGAGTGAGGTCTTGTCAGTCCTCCGGTAGAGATCAAAACTCTTTCTGCATCTCATTTTTTGGTGTCTCACTCCATTCACTCAATTGCATTCCACTAGGGGCATGCCATAATCTGACGGAAAAGGTATTTTTAGTCAATTCCCCTCATGTTTGGCACCCGCTGGCTTAGGTCTTTTGTCAAGGTTCACTAAAGTCCATGGCAGTCAATGTTCAATCTTTTAATGGACGAGAGTCATTTTCAGTCATTAGGTCTCGATATTAGATAAATTGGTCTTCAAACATGTCCAATAAAGCCATGCAGGCCAGAGGGAGGCCCTTACAAAGTTGTGATTCAAAGAATTTCATCGTCATGTTGACAGATTACGACTATTCTTCAAAACTCTGTTTTGAAGAAAAGTCAAACAATGTGTCATTTGTGATAATTTTGCAAAAGGTCTCCAATTTATCTTTTCAGGCGCAGTCATGGTTTCCTTGGCCAAATGCCATGTCATGCGACCCCTGCAAAAAACGCCAAAAATTTCATCATTCTAGCTAAAAATTCAAAGGGAAAAGTGAAATTCAGTATTGCATTAAATCAGTGAAAAGTGTCAAAACAAAACATTAGCTAAGTGGGTTTTGAAGAGACAAAAGTCAAACCCATGACTCCCAATGCCTTTATAAGGGATTCCCACAAGAAAAACAGTCATTGTGAACACCAAGGAAGAGAGAAACATTGCAAAGTGGGTGTGAGAGTGCAAGCACGCCTTTGGAGTGAGTTTGGAGTTGTTTTCAGGAGCGCGGCGTACACACAGAGAGGCGCAACGCATATAAAGAGCGTGGTGCACAGAGCGCAACCCTACAGTGTAAAGTTAACACGGGCATGACACATATACCAAGTGTGGCGCACACCCACAAAGGCCCAGATTTGTGCCAAACTTGCAACAAATCTCTTTGAAACCCTTCAAATCGACATGTAGGGTCTATATCTTGGCTTGCTCATCAAATTTTGTGAGCATATGGTGGTTCATGGCTATGTATAATTGCAACAAAAAAAACGCCTAAACCCTACCTCTTGAAAACATCAAAGCCATTTCTCTAGGTTGAAAACTTGTTGTGTTGATGCCAAGGCTCCTCTTTCACCTCTCATTTTTTCACTCCTTTCCATTGTTCCCTTCCCCCTATCCCATTTTTCCCTATTTTCCCTACCCTAAAATATTACTAAACCCCTATTCCCTATCCCTCCACTCATTGGTCAATGTAAACCCCAAAACCCTCCTACATATCCCTGAACAAAATTATTCCGCATAACCCCTAATCCCATCATATTATTCCCTTACTAACACTCGCTCTTTGTATTGTTCCCCTTGGTGGCAGAGATCATAACAACACACAGTTTCATATCATCATCAAAGGCCACCCAAGCACAGTCTATATACAACAGTCATGGCATCAGAGCATTCATCGGAGTATGAGATGGAAACACAGAGTGATTCATCCTTAGAAGAACAGGCTCCTTGGAGACATCACAAAAGTGGCAAACATGTTAGGGATGAGCCAACCAACCTCACTGAATTGCAGGCCTGCCCTCTTGCTATGTCATGTTTCCAGCATCTATCATGTTTTGAGTTTTTTCAAAGGGTGGCTAATGTTCGAGTTCATCATGAGTTGGCCCGTCTTTTTGTGCTTCACCTACATGGAGATCACTCTATCTTGGCGGGGTCACCTTCACACTGACACCTGAAACTGTCTCATTAGCAACTACTATACCGAATGTTGGAGAATAGTGGCACAAGAAATAGAAGGTTGATCGGAAACACTATGAGCCTTACATCAAGGCCAGTTTCTTGAGGCAACTCCAACGAGTCTTTCCATTCAAATATTTGAAAGATGAATATGCTCCACTCATGAAATTGATCATGAAATATTTCAGCTATGAGGGGAGGTTCTCTCATTTATATGCCTATCACATCAGGTTTCTCATGCACTTTACCAAGGTACGAATGATGAACATCCCATATTTCATTTGCAGGAACATAGAGAGGATGAACACCTTCATGCAACACAAGACCCCTTAGTGGCAACTTAACAATGTTTATCACTTTGCTCGTATTAAGATTTTGGTGAATCATCAGTTGGGATTACAAGGCAGTACCTAGGATGAATTCATCTCCCATGACCACTTCAGCACTTCACAGGTATTATCGGAGGTTGAACATGAGACAGGTGGTCCTTCTCATCAGTATGAGCGCCATGATACCACTACTATGCTAGTATTCATCACCTATCAGAGAGGTAGTAGGCATTTTTGTACAGTAGCAAAGTGAGTGTTATCTTCACCCGGGGTGGAAGGGGCCTCGCTTTCGACATCACCAACATAGGTACAAGACAAGGGCAAGAGGCCCATGCATGATCAGGGGTCATCAAGTGAACAAGAGGCCGACTTCATCCTCAGTCATGATGATGATGTGGATGTGGAGAGTGCCAAACTTAGGAGGACCATCGAGGAGCAGAAAATGGAGATCCAAGACTTGTCACTCAATTTGGAGAGGGCCAAATGGATTATGAGGTATTTGGAGCAGAGGAACAAACAGCTTGAGGAACAACATGAGATCATGGAGCTGCAAAACATATGTGAGAATCGCCAAGCTGCCCAGCATAGGAGGATTGAGCTCACTCCATTAGAGCAAGAGATTAACAATGATCGTGAGTCTTCGCTCAAGCGGATCAACATCCACCTAGAGATACTGCTAGAGAAGGCCGACAAGGAAAAAACCTATTGAGGTGGATGGTCTATCACTACAGGGCATAGAACATGAATTCCAAGGCTCGGATAAGGAGTCTGAAGGCAAAATTGAGCAAAGCGACAAAGAGGAAAAAGAAGCAAAAAGAGAAAGATCGGCTTCGAATATTTGATAAAGCTTCTATGGCCTAGTATAGCACCTCATAGAGGATCTCCAGCCCAAATTTGAAGAAATTTGGGGCAATTTTGGTCACATGACAATTTTTTTGTCAAAACACAGGGTTTTTCTCCCTCTGCGCCACGCCACTGGTGTGGCGCTTAGGATTGGGGGATCCAAATCACAAATGGGTTGAATTTTTGTATTCAACATGAAAATCCATGCCTGTTGATGCATGGGCAAGAAATTTGGAGCATTTTTTGGGCATTTTTGGTCATTTGACAAAGTTTGTGCACAAACCAGGGTTTTTCTCCCTGTGCGTCGCGCCACTGGCGCGACGCTTAGGATTGGGAGCTCCAAATCAAGAATGGTTTGCATTTCTAGATTCAGCATGAAAGGCCATGACTGTTGGTGCATGGACAAGAAGTTTGGGCAAGTTTTGAGTCCCCAGGAGGTCAGAAACACTCAAAAAATGACCTCTCTGCCCTATTTTGACACACAAGAAGAAGTCTTGGGAGAATGAAGGTTTGGAGGGGTAAATGAGCACAAAATTCAGAAATTCCACTTGGGTTGGAAAGCAGATAGGCAAGGATTTCTACCAAGCACACTTGGGCATAATTTGAACGTCAGCAGGTACCTCAAAATCACCTCCAAAGTGGCGTGGCACATATAGATTTGGGCATTGCGCATAGGGACCCAAAGGCCAAAATCACTTCCACTCTGCAACATTTCGAGTCGTGAATTTCTCTAGGTGGGCCCGCTCATTTACACTATATTTTTCTTGGCAACTAAGGAAAAGTTAAAAAGTATTTTCACTAAAGGTGGTCTCCTATCCAAGTGGCAAAGGAAGGCGAGCAGTCACGCAAGCAATTTTTCATTTTTTTAATGCTGCACCTGTCACTAATGGTTGGCTTTCCATTTCCATTTTGTAATGATTTGAAAAAAACTCCCCAACTGTGGGTCATTCCATTTCCCAATGGCATAGTCTATTTATTGTATGTAATGCCATTTGCAAATGGTTGGTTGTAATTTTTGGGAGACTGTGGGAGAGAAACTCAGTTCTTCATTGTATATTTTGACAGAGAATTAATGAAAGGCAGCGGCTCTGGTTCATGAGATTCACGTGGTTTGAGTGTAGAAAATGTGTTCTCTTTATGTTTCATATGTATTTTGTTATGTTTCACAGTTCATTCATTATTCATTTCTAGTGAAATTTTCTAAGTAAGATAAGGTAGAATTCATGTTTATTGCTCTGCCTGTGGGAAAGTTTCACGTTAATTGTTCTTCTTCTGTTGAAAAGGATTCATGTGTTTATGCCCTTTTCACCCTCCTAAACAATCTTTCCATTCCGCATTATTTCAAATTTAATTGCTAGACTTTCCGCCTGTCTTGCCTGACGAAGTAATCTGTGCCTTTGTGTTAAATTCCCTGCTCATTGTTGTTCGTTGGTCCCATACATCCCAGAAACTCAGTCATTTATCAAAAATTGCCTTTTGTATCCGTATTTATTTACTAGCCTAAAATAAATATTCACTGTAAGTCACCTTAGACCATATCATTTATTTATTCACTGAGTGTGACACAGAGAGGGCCCTCTCCTGTTCTGGTAGGGCTAGCTACCAGAATGAGCGTGGTTTGTGGTTACCCTGAATTTTTCCTTCCTTTAGCCTAAGGCAGATTTAGGTGCTAACATAGTGGCGACTCCACTACAGAGAAAATGGTTTCCTTGAAGATTGTTTTGCCTGAGCACATCTATCAAGCTCAGATCTAATGGTTGACGGAGAACAACGATCAGACATAAGAAGACGGTTGAAATAATTCACCTGGTGACTCCTTTCACTGAAGAATCCAGCAACCGGTGCTTCATGGTGACTCCACTGTAGAGAGATCAATAGCTTTGAGATTTTCAAAATGGAGCGGGTTGCAAGAAGATATGCTCCCATGAGTTGAGATCACATTCCAGGTTTTCCAACTAAAATTATGAAGGTAGATTGGTCAAGGAATCTGCCTACGTTTAAAGATGATGGTAAGAAGGATGTTGCTTTACATCTAGTTTGATTTCACATGCATATTTGCAAGTTGAAGGTTTATTTTCCTGAAGATTGCTTAATGAAGATATTCCTGGCCACTCTAGATGGTGAACCCCAATCTTGGTATTAAAGTTTACCGCCTACTTGTATTTACTATTTAAAGGATTTTCATGCCATGTTCTTGGAGAAGTATGAAGACTCTTATCCAGCATTAAATTTAGTTCATGACTGTTGCAAATACGCTGGTGGTTTTATTCAAAGGCTTGAAAAATATTACGAAGATGATAATTTCACGGCTGAAGAGATCATGGAAGCCCTGTGGGAAAACCCATTTCAGCAGCATGAAGATGATCAGGAAAATTTGCAGCATGATCAAGGTTTTAGTATGGTGGAAGATGAAGGAGTTTTGCCTCTTGATAGTCTACATGAATTACATCAAATGGATCAGCAGTACAAGGAAAATTTATATACTCCTTTACTTGAAATCAATGAAGAAAGTCAATGTTTGAGCAGAAGAAACAAAAAATATTATCTCCTTTGTCTGAAGATGAGATAGATCAACTCTTGAACAGTCATGTTCCAGCTCAAGTTAATCGAGATCTGCAGTGTACACATGGTCAAGAAGGTGATGGTATAACTTCTTCCTTTTCTGAAAAGGATGATAGTACTTTAAGCAAATTTATAGATCAGCAGGCTGAAGATTTCCATATGGCTGGAAATGATGAAAGAAGAAGGTTTATTTCATATCTGGTGGAAATAAAAGATGATATGCATGAAAATGATGTTCCAATCTCAGATAATGGGGATGATAAATCAGATCAAGAGATAGATGGTGATGAGGAAAAAGAGAGTTGCATGGTTGAGGCTGCCTCAAATGGAGAAAACAGAGTTACAGACCTAACTGACCTTATCTTACCAGAACTATATCTTTCATGAGGAGGTAGCTCATTCCCTCTATGAACAGCAAGATGAGATCTTTATTCAAGTAAGTGAAAAAGCTCTGGGTGAGTTTATGGTAGATGATATAAAGGATTGTGTTGGGTTTCAAGTATCATTTGAGGTTTCTTTTCTCATGATTGATGAATGCAAAGACAATATGGCTGTCATATCATATGAAGATGACCTACCATATATTCAGACTTCAGAAGATCAGACCATTCAGGGTTCCCTTTCAGATTCCTCTTCATATGTCTCATGTTTTGAAATGTTCTTTGAAGAGGAAATATGCTCACCTATTTGTTCAAAATTTTTTGAAGACCAGGAGCATACTCTTATTTATGAAGAAAGACCAAAATCAAGAGAAAAAGATACCTTGTTTTTTTAGCAGGAGGAAAGACTTCATGTTTTTCATGATCCAATGGCAAATCTGTTGCAGTCAGCAGTGAAGGTCATTATTGCAATATTAAGTGATGAAGGAGATCACAGTCAATTATGTTTTTGCATTCCTAGTTACCAGTATCTGTTGTTGACTAGAAAATCTGATGAGGAGAATCAATCAAGGAGGCATCTACTTGATTGGTTACAGTGGAAGACACATTACACATGATTGTACACATTGCATTAGTACGTAGGTGGTTGTCATCATGATTTGAAACCCTCTAATCTTGATATACTACTCCCATTGAAACAAGTTTTGTAAGTTCTTGTTTTAGTTAAGTCAGTCATGAGTCATTTCCTTTTGCATTGAGTCAGTTTTTTAGTCATGTTTGTTACATAATTAAATCAGGTTTGAGTCAGATTTTAGTCAATAAATGAGTCAGATTCTTGTGTGGTTTGTTGAAATAATGACTCCATAGCCCAATGGATGAAGGCACTATCTGCTCACACAAAGATCTGCAGTTCTTGGCACCTCCAAGGAGCTGGAGCTACCATCCCCCATTGCAGCCAATGTTAGAGTCGGTCTTGTCAGTCCTCCATCAGAGATCAAAACTCTTTCTACATCTCATTTTTTGGTGTCTCACTCCATTCACTCAGCTACATTCCACTAGGGGCATGCCATAATATGATGGAAAAGGTCTTGTTAGTCAGTTCCCCTCATGTCTGGCACCTACTGGCTCAGGTCTTTTGTCAACGTTCACTAAAGTACATGACAATCAATGTTCGATCTTTTAATGGATGAGAGTCATTTTCAGTCATTAGGTCTCGAGATCAGGTAAATTGGTCTTCAAACATGTCGAATAAAGCCATGCAGGCTAGAGGGAGGCCCTTACAAAGTTGTGATTCAAGGAATTTCATTGTCATGTTGACAGATTACAATTGTTCTTCAAAACTATGTTTTGAAGAAAAGTCAAACAATGTGTCATTTGTGATAATTTTCCAAAAGGTCTCTAGCTGATCTTTTCAGGTATAGTCATGTTTTCCTTGGCCAAATGCCATGTCATGCGACAAGTGTAAAAACAAAAACATTAGCTAAGTGGGTTTTGAAGAGACAAAAATCAAACCCATGACTCCCAATGCCTTTATAAAGGATTCCCACAAGAAACAAAGTCATTTTGAACACCAAGGAAGAGAGAAACATTGCAAAGTGAGTCTGAGAGTGCAGGCACGTGTTTGGAGTGAGTTTGGAGTCGTTTTCAGGAGTGCGACGCACACACAGAGGGGCACAACACATATAAAGAGTGTAGCGCACAGAGCGCGACCCCGCAGTGTAAATTTAACACCGACGTGATGCATATACCGAGCATAGCGCATTGGGTTTGCAACAAATCTCTTTGAAACCCTTCAAATCGACAAGTAGGGTCTACATCTTGGCTTGATCATCAAATTTTGTGAACATATGGTGGTTCATGGCTATGAATAATTGCAATAAAAAATGCCTAAACCCTACCTCTTGAAAACATCAAAGCCATTTCTCTAAGGTTGCAAATTTGTTGTGTTGATTCCAAGGCTCCTCTTTCACCTCTCATTCTTTCAATCTTTTCCATTGTTCCCTTCCCTCCTATCCCATTTTTCCCTATTTTCCCTACCCTAAAACATTACTAAACCCCTATTCCTTATCCCTCCACTCATTAGTCAATGTAAACCCCAAAACCCTACCCTATAAAATCCCCAAACCCTCCTACATATCCCTGAACAAAATTTCTCCCCATAACCCCTAATCCCATCATATTATTCCCTTCCTAACACTCCCTCTTTTTATTGTTCCCCTTGGTGGCAAAGATCATAACAACACAGTTTCATATCATCATCAAAGGCCACCCAAGCACATTCCATATACAGCAGTCATGGCATCAGAGCATTCATCGAAGTATGAGATGGAAACCCAGAGTGATTCATACTTGGAAGAACAAGCTCCCCGGAGACATCACAAAAGTGGCAAACATGTTAGGGATGAGCCAACCACCCTCATTGAATTGTAGGCCTGTCCTCTTGCTATGTAATGTTTCCAACATCTGTCATGTTTTGTGTTTTGTCAAAGGGTGGCTAATGTTCGAGTTCATCATAAGTTGGCCCATCTTTTTGTGCTTCACCTACATGGAGATCACTCTATCTTGGCTGGGATCACCTCCACACTGACACCCAAAACTGTCTCATTAGCAACTGCTATACCGAATGTTGGAGAATAGTGGGACAACAAACATAAGGTTGATCAGCAGCACTATGAGTTTACATTAAGGCCAGTTTCTTGAGGTAGCTCCAAAGAGTATTTCCATTCAGATATTTGAAAGATGAACATGCTCCACTCATGAAATTGATCATGAAATATTTCAGCTGTGAGGGGAGGTTATCTCGTTTATATGCCTATCACATCAGGTTGCTCATGCACTTTACCAGGGTACAGATGATGAACATCCCATATTTCATTTGTAGGAACATAGAGAGGATTAACACCTTCATGCAGCATAAGACCCCTCAACAACAACTTAACAATGTTTATCACTTTGCTCTTATTAAGATTTTGGTGGATCATCACTTGGGATTACAGGGCATTACTTGGGATGACTTCATCTCCCATGACCTCTTCAGCACTTCACAGGAATTATTGGAGGTTGAACATGAGACAGGTGGTCATTCTCATTAGTATGAGTGCCATGAGACCACTACTATGCCAGTATTCATCACCTATCAGAGAGGTAGTAGGCATTTGTTTGCAGCAGCAAAGCGAGTGTTATCTCCACCTGGGGTGGAAGGGGCCTCACTTCCGACATCAAAAACACAGGTATAGGACAAGGGAAAGAGGCCCATGCATGACAAGGGGCCATCAAGTGAACAAGAGGCCAACTTCATCCTCATTCATGATGATGATGCAGCTGTGGAGAGTGCCAAACTTAGGAGGACCATCCAAGAGTAGAAAACGGAGATCCAAGACTTGTCACTCAATTTGGAGATGGCCAAATGGATTATCAAGTATTTAGAGCATAGGAACAAATAGCTTGAGGATCAGCATGAGATCATGGAGCTGCAAAACATCCGTGAGAATCGCCAAGCTGCCCAGCATAGGAGGATTGAGCTCACTCCATTAGAGCAAGAGATTAAAAATGACCGTGAGTCTTCGCTCGAGCGGATCAACATCCACCTAGAGAGACTGCTAAAGAAGGCCGACAAGGACAAAACCATATTGAGGTGGATGGTCTATCACTACAGGGCACAGAACATGAGTTCAAAGGCTCAGATAAGGAGTCTGAAGGCAAAATTGAGCAAAGCGACAAAGAGGCAAAAGAAGCAAAAAGAGAAAGATTGGCTTTTAATCTTGGCTGAAGCCTCTGTGGCCTAGCATAGCACCTCATAGAGGATCTCTAGCCCAAATTTCAAGAAATTTGGGGAAATTTTGGTCACATGACAAATTTTTGGTCACAACACAGGGTTTTTCTCCATGTGCGCCGCGCCACTAGTGCGACACTTAGGATTGGGGGTTCCAAATCACAAATGGCTTACATTTTTGGGTTCAGCATGAAAAATCATGTCTGCTGGTGCATGGCCAAGAAATTTGGAGCATTTTTGGGGTTATTTTTGGTCATTTGAAAAATTTTGTGCACAAAACATGGTTTTTCTCCCTGTGCGCTGTGCCACTGGCGCGACGCTTAGGATTGGGAGTTGCAAATCAAGAATGGTTTGCATTTTTGGATTCAGCATGAAAAAGCATGACTGTTGGTGCATGGTCAAGAAGTTTGGGCAAGTTTTGAGTCCCTAGGAGGTAAAAAACACTCAAAAAATGACCTCTCTACCCCTATTTTGACACACAGGAAGGAGTCTTGGGATAATGAAGTTTTGGAGGGGCAAATGAGCACCAAATTTAGAAATTCGACTTGGGATGGATAGTAGACAAGAAAGGTTTTCTAGCAGGTACACTTGGGAACAATTTGGACTTCCGAAGGTACCTCAAAATCACCTCCAAATTGGCACCGCACATATAGATTTGGGCACGACGCACAGGAACACAAAGGCCAAAATCACTTCCACTCCGCGACATTTCCATTCGCGACTTTCTCCAAGTGGGCCCACTCATTTACACTATATTTTTCTCAGAAACTAAGGCAAAGTTCAAAAAGTATTTTCACTAAAGGTGGGCTCCTATCCAAGTGGCAAAGGAAGGCGAGCACTCACCCAAGAAATTTGTCATTTTTGTAACGCTGCACCTGTCACTAATGGTTGGCTTTCCATCTCCATTTTGTAATGATTTGAAAAAAAATCCCCAACTATAGGTCGTTCCATTTCCCAGTGGCATAGTCTATTTATTGTATGTAATGCCATTTGAAAATGGTTGGTTGTAATTTCTGGGAGACTGTGGGAGAGAAACTCAGTTCTTCATTGTATATTTTGACAAAGAATTGAAGAAAGGCAATGGCTCTGGTTCATGAGATTCATGTGCTGTGAGTGTAGCAAATTTGTTCTCTTTATGTTTCATATGTATTTTCTTATGTTTCACAGTTCATTCATATTCATTTCCAGTGAAATTTTCTAAGATAAGGTAGAATTCCTGTTTATTGCTCTACCTGTGGGAAAGTTTCACGTTATGTGTTCTTCTTCTATTGAAAAGGATTCATGTGTTTATGCCCTTTTCACCCTCCTAAACAATCTTTCCATTCCGCATTATTTCAAATTTAATTGCTAGACTTCCCGCCTGTATTTCCTGACGAAGTAATCTGTGCCTTTGTGTTAAATTCTCTGCTCATCACTGTTTGTTGGTCCCATACATCCTAAAAAATCAATCATTTATCAAAAAATGCCTTTTGTATCCATATTTATTTACTAGGCTAAAAGCAATATTCACTGTAAGTCACCTCAGACGATATCGTTTATTATTCACTAGGTGTGACACAGATAGAGCCCTCACCTGTTCTGGTAGGGCTAGATACAAGATTGAGCGTGGTTTGTGATTATCTTGAATTTTTCCTTCCTTCAGCGTAAGGCAGATTTAGGTGCTAACATAGTGGTGACTCCACTGGGGACAAAATGGTTTGCTTGAAGATTGTTTTTCCCTAGTACATTTATCAAGCTTAGATCTGATGGTTGATGGTGAACAACAATCAGACATAAGAAGACGACTGAAATCATTCACCTGGCGACTCCTTTCACTGAAGAATCCAGAAACTGGTGCTTCATGGTGACTCCACTGCAGAGAGATCAGTAGCTTTGAGATTTTCAAAATGGAGAGGGTTGCAAGAAGATATGCTCCCATGAGCCGAGATCACATTCTAGGTTTTCCAAATAAAATTACGAAGGTAGATTGGTCAAGGAATCTTCCTACGTTTAAAGATGATGGTAAGAAGGACATTGCTTTACATCTAGTTTGATTTCACATGCATATTCGCAAGTTGAAGGTTGATTTTCCTGAAGATTGCTTAATGAAGATATTCCTGGCCACTCTAGAAGGTGAAGCCTAATCTTGGTATGAAAGTTTGATGCCTGCTTGTATTTATTGTTTAAAGGATTTTCATGCCATGTTCTTGGATAAGTATAAAGACTCTTATCCAACAATAAATTTGGTTCATGACTATTGCAAATACACTGATGGTTTTATTGAAAGCCTTAAAAAATATTATGAAGATGATAATTTCATGGATGAAGAGATAATGGAAGCCCTGTGGGAAAACCCATTTCAGCAGCATGAAGATGATCAGGAAAATTTGAAACATGATCAAGATTTCAGTATGGTGGAAGATCAAGGATTTTTGCCTCTTGATAGTCTACATGAATTACATGAAATGTATCAGCAATACGAGGAAAATTTATATACTCCTTCACTTGAAATCAATGAAGAAAGTCAATGTTTGAGCAGAAGAAAACAAAAAATATTATCTCGTCTATCAGAAGATGAGATAGATCAACTCTTGAACAGTCATGTTCCAGCTCAAGTTAACGCAGATCTGTAGTGTGCACATGGTCAAGAAGGTTATGGTAGAACTTCTTCCTTTTCTGAAAGGGATGACAGTCCTTTAAGAAGCTTTATACATCAGCAGGCTGAAGATTTCCATATGCCTGGAAATGATGAAAGAAGAAGTTTTATTTCATATTCGATGGAAATAAAAGATGATATGCATGAAAATGATGTTCAAATCTTAGATAACGGGGATGACAAATCAGATCAAGAGATAGATGGTGATGAGGAAAAAGAGAGTTGCATGGTTGAGGCTACCTCAAATGGAGAAAATAGAGTTACATAGCTAACTGACCTTATCTTACCAGAACCAGATCTTCATGAGGAGGTAGCTCATTCCCTCTATGAACAGTAAGATGAGATCTCTATTCAAGTAAGTGAAAAAATTCTGGGTGAATTTATGGTAGATGATATAAAGGATTGTGTTGGGTTTCAACAATCATTTGAGGTTTCTTTTCTCATGATTGATGAATGCAAAGACAATCTGGTTGTCATATCATATGAAGATGACCTACCATATATTCAGACTTTAGAAGACCAGACCATTCAGGGTTCCCTTTCGGATTCCTCTTCATATGTCTCATGTTTTGAAATGTTCTTTGAAGAGGAAATATGCTCACCTACTTGTTCATAATTTTTTGAAGACCAGGAGCATACTCTTATTTATGAAGAAAGACCAGAATCAAGAGAAAATGATACCTTGTTTTTTCAGCAGGAGGAAAGACTTCACGTTGTTCATGATCCAATGGAAAATATGTTGCAGTTAGCAGTGAAGGTGATTATTGCAGTATTAAGTGATGAAGGAGATCATGGTCAATTATGTTTTTGGATGCCCGGATACCAGTATCTGTTGTTGACAAGAAGATCTGATCAGGAGAATCAATCAAGGAGGCATCTACTTGATTGGTTACATGGGAAGACACATTACACATGATTGTACACATTGCATTAGTACATAGGTGGTTGTCATCATGATTTGAATCCCTCTAATCTTGATGGACTACTGCCATTGAAACAAGTTTTGTAAGTTCTTGTTTTAGTTAAGTCAGTCATGAGCCATTTCCTTTTGCATTGAGTCATTTTTTCAGTCATGTTGGTTCCATAATTAAGTCAGGTCCGAGTCAGGTTTCAGTCAATAAATAAGTCAGAGTCTTGTGTGGTTTTTTAGAATAATGACTCCATATCCCAATGGACGAAGGCACTGTATGCTCACCTAAAGATCTGTAGTTCTTGGCACCTCCAAGGAGCTGGAGCTACCATCCCCCATTGGAGCCAATGTTAGAGTCGGTCTTGTCAGTCCTCCGTCAGAGATCAAAACTCTTTCTGCATCTCATTTTTTGGTGTCTCACTCCATTCACTTAGCTGCATTCCACTAGGGGCATGCCATAATCTGATGGAAAAGGTCTTGTTAGTCAGTTCCCCTCATGTCTGGCACTTGCTAGCTCAGGTCTTTTGTCAAGGTTCACTAAAGTCCATGACAGTCAATGTTCGATCTTTTAATGGACGAGAGTCATTTTCAGTCATTAGGTCTAGGGATTAGATAAATTGGTCTTCAAACATGTCTAATAAAGCCATCCAAGCTAGAGGAGGCCCTCACAAAGTTGTGATTCAAGGAATTTCATTGTCATGTTGATAGATTATGACTGTTATTCAAGACTCTGTTTTGAAGAAAAGTCAAATAGTGTGTCATTTGTGGTAATTTTCTAAAAGGTCTCCAGTTGATCTTTTCAGCTGTAGTCATGGTTTCCTTGGTCAAATGCCATGTCATGCGACCCCTGCAAGAAACGCCAAAAATTTCATCATTCTAGCTAAAAATTCAAAGGGAAAAGTGAAATTCAGTATTGCATTAAATCAGTGAAAAGTGTCAAAACAAAACATTACCTAAGTGGGTTTTGAAGAGACAAAAATCAAGCCCGTGACTCCCAATGCCTTTATAAAGGATTCCCATAAGAAACAAAGTCATTGTGAACACCAAGGAAGAGAGAAACATTGCAAAGTGACTGTGAGAGTGCAAGCATGCATTTGGAGTGAGTTTGGAGTCGTTTTCAGGAGCGCGGCAGACACACAGAGGGGCACGGTGCATATAAAGAGCGCGACACACAGAGTGCGACCCCACAGTGTAAAGTTAACATGGGCACAACGCATATACCGAGCGTGCTGCACTGGGCTTGCTGCGCGGTGCACACCTACAAAGGCATGAATTTGTGCCAAACTTGCAACAAATCTCTTTGAAACCCTTCAAATCGACAGGTAGGGTCTATATCTTGGCTTGCTCATCAAATTTTGTGAACATATGGTGGTTCATGGCTATGTATAATTGCAATAAAAAAAAACAAACGCCTAAACCATACCTCTTGAAAACATCAAATCCATTGCTCTAAGGTTGAAAACTTGTTGTGTTGATGCCAATGCTCCTCTTTCACCTCTCATTGTTTCACTCCTTTCCATTGTTCCCTTCCCCCTATCCCATTTTTCACTATTTTCCCAACCCTAAAACATTGCTAAACCCCTATTCCCTATCCCTCCACTCATTGGTCAATGTAAACCCCAAAACCCTACCCTATAAAATCCCCAAACCCTCATACATATCCCTGAACAAAATTTCTCCCCATAACCCCTAATCCCATCATATTATGCCCTTCCTAACACTCCCTCTTTGTATTGTTTGCCTTGGTGGCAGAGATCATAACAACACACAGTTTCATATCATCATCAAAGGCCACCCAAGAATAGTCCATATACAACAATCATGGCATCAGAGCATTCATTGGACTATGAGATGGAATCCCAGAGTGATTCATCATCGGAAGAACAGGCTCCTCAGAGACATCACAAAAGTGGCAAACATGTTAGGGATGAGCCAACCACCCTCACTGAATTGCAGGCCTTCCCTCTTGCTATGTCATATTTCCAGCATCTATCATGTTTTGAGTTTTGTCAAAGGGTGGCTAATGTTCGAGTTCATCATGAGTTGGCCCGTCTTTTTGTGCTTCACCTATGAACACTCTATCTTGGTCGGGGTCACCTTCACACTGACACCCGAAACTATCTCATTAGCAATTGCTATTCCGAATGTTGGAGAACGGTGGCACAAGAAACAAAAGGTTGATCAACAGCACTATGAGCCTTACATTAAGGCCAATTTATTGAGGCAGCTCCAAAGAGTCTTTCCATTCAGATATTTGAAAGATGAATATTCTCCACTCATGAAATTGATCATGAAATATTTCAACTGTGAGGGGAGGTTCTCTCATTTATATGCCTATCACATTAGGTTGCTCATGCACTTTACCAAGGTATGGATGCTGAAGATCCCATATTTCATTTGTAGGAACATAGAGAGGATGAACACCTTCATGTAGCACAAGACCCCTTACCAGCAAATTAACAGTGTTTATCACTTTGCTCTTATTAAGATTTTGGTGGATCATCAGTTTTGATTACAGGGCATTACTTGGGATGACTTCATCTCTCGTGACCTCTCCAACACTTCACAGGTATTATCGGAGGTTGAACATAAGATAGGTGGTCCTTCTCATCAGTATGAGCGCCATGAGACCACTACTATGCCAGTATTCATCACCTATCAGAGAGGTAGTAGGCTTTTGTTTGCAGCAGCAAAGTGAGTGTTATATCCACCCGGGGTGGAAGGGGCCTCGCTTCTGACATCGGCAACGAAGGTACAGGACAAGGGCAAGAGGCCCATGCATGACGAGGGGCCATCAGGTGAACAAGAGGTCGACTTCATCCTCATTCATGATGATGATGCAGATCTGGAGAGTGCCAAACTTAGGAGGACCATCTAAGAGCAGAAAACGGAGATCCAAGACTTGTCACTCAATTTGGAGAGGGCCAAATGGATTATCAGGTATTTACAGTAGAGGAACAAATAGCTTGAGGACTAGCATGAGATCCTGGAGCTGCAAAACATCCGTGAGAATTTCCAAGCTGCCCAGCATAGGAGGACTGAGCTCACTCCATTAGAGCAAGAGATTAACAATGACTGTGAGTCTTGGCTCGAGCGGATCAACATCCACCTAGAGAGACTACTAGAGGAGGCTGACAAGGAGAAAACCATATTGAGGTGGATGGTCTATCACTACAGGGCATGAAACATGAGTTGAAATGCTCGGATAAGGAGTCTGAAGGCAAAATTGAGCAAAGCTACAAAGAGGAAAAAGAAGCAAAAAGAGCAAGATCAACTTCGAATATTGGCTGAAGCCTCTGTGGCCAAGTATAGAACCTCATAGAGGATCTCTAGCCCAAATTTCAAGACATTTGGGGCAATCTTGGTCACATGACAAACTTTTGGTCACAACACAGGGTTTTTCTCCCTTAGGATTGGGGGCTCCAAATTGTTGGGTTGTGTTATATTCTTTCCACATAGTTAACAGGGGGTTTGAGGGGTACCCATAAGCCCACTTTATGGGGCCCGGAAAATTTTGGTTTTGGACCCTATGTTAGGTTGGACGGACCCACCTATGGTTTTGTGCATGATTTTCACACATGTTTTTTGGACGCGACGGTTTTTTGGTCCATGGTATTGGACGCGATGGTTTTCGGTCCATGGTATTGGATGCTTCGGCATGTATAAATATGTATTGTAACATTGAAAGGAACATAATGAAAAATCAAGCTGGTAGTCCCAGTTTTGGGATCCAGTGGGAAATCTCTGTATATACGTGTTTTATGTGTTATGTTCTCGCATTTTTAATTTTCCTGTGATTTAGAATTCGTACGCAGGTAATTTCTGTATGGGGTTAAAACCTACAAATCACAAATGGCTTGTATTTTTGGATTCAAAATGAAAAATCATGCCTGCTAGTGCATGGCCAAGAAATTTGGAGCATTTTTGGGCCATTTTTGGTCGTTTGACAAAGTTTGTGCACAAAATAAGGTTTTTCTCCCTGTGCGCCGCGCCATTGGTGCAATGGTTAGGATTGGGAGCTAAAAATAAAGAATGGTTTGCATTTTTGGATTCAACATGAAAAATCATGACTGCTGGTGCATGGCCAAGAAGTTTGGGCAAGTTTTGAGTCCCCAGGAGGTCAAAAACACTCAAAAAATGACCTCTCTGCCCCTATTTTGACACACATGAAGTAGTCTTGGGAGAATGAATTTTTGGAGTGGTAAATGAACACGAAATTCAGAAATTCCACTTGGATTGGAAATTAGACAGGCAAGGCTTTCTAACAAGCACACTTGGGCACAATTTGGACTTTATAAGGTACCTCAAAATCACCTCCAAACTGACATGACGCACAGGGACCCAAAGGTCAAAATCACTTCTGCTCCGCAACATTTCGATTCGCGACTTTCTCCAAGTGGTCCTGCTCATTTACACTATATTTTTCTCGGCAAATAAGGAAAATTTCAAAAATTATTTTCACTAAAGGTGGGATCCTATCCAAGTGGCAAAGGAAAGCGTGCAGTCACCCAAGCAATTTGTCATTTTTGTAACGCTGCACCTGTCACTAATGGTTGGCTTTCCCTTTCCATTTTGTAATGATTTGAAAACAACTCTCCAACTGTGGGTCGTTCCATTTCCCAATGACATAGTCTATTTATTGTATGTAATGCCATTTGCAAATGGTTGGTTGTAATTTCTGGGAGACTGTGGGAGAGAAACTTAGCTCTTCATTGTATATTTTGACAGAGAATTAATGAAAGGCAGTGGCTCTGGTTCATGAGATTCATGTAGTCTGAGTCTAGTAAATGTGTTCTCTTTATGTTTCATATGTATTTTGTTATGTTTCACAGTTCATTCATATTCATTTCCAGTGAAATTTTCTAAGTAAGATAAGTTAGAATTCATGTTTATTGCTCTGCCTGTGGGAAAGTTTCACATTATGTGTTCTTCTTCTATTGAAAAGGATTCATGTGTTTATGCCCTTTTCACCCTCCTAAACAATCTTTCCATTCCACATTATTTCAAATTTAATTGCTAGACTTTCCACCTATCTCGCCTAACGAAGTAATCTGTGTCTTTGTGTTAAATTCTCTGCTCATTGTTGTTCGTTGGTCCCATACACCCCAGAAACTCAGTCATTTATCAAAAATTGCATTTTGTATCTGTATTTATTTACTAGCCTAAATCAATATTCACTGTAAGTCACCTCAAACCATATCATTTATTTATTCACTGAGTGTGACATGGAGAGAGCCTTCTGCTATTCTGGTAGGGCTAGCTACCAGACTGAGCGTTGTTTGTGGTTACCCTGAATTTTTCCTTCCTTTAGTCTAAGGCAGATTTAGGTGCTAACACGTGGAAATCCCAATCATTCCATTGCTCGTTGTATATCGTTTTTAGCAAATTCTCCAAAATTTTGTTAAAAGCTTCGACTGTCCCATTTTCCTGTGGGTGATACGGTGTACTCTTATGATTGTAGACCTGGAATTCCTCTATTATCATGCTAATTGTTTCATTCAAAAAGTGAAAGACCTTGTCCTCATCAGGACGTTTGGGCATCCAAATGTTGTTAAGACATGTTCAAACACGAATTCTACTACCATAGCCCTAGTACAATGCTTGATTAGTTGTGCTTGCACCCATCTGGTTAAATATTCCAATGCAATGATAATGTAGCACACACCTATTTTCTTACCAGGGGGCTGAATTGGTCCAATAAAATCATTTTCCCACTTCTCAAATTCCTGTAAAGATACCAGAGGATGTAGCGGCAGCTCATCCCTTTGTGATGGTTTGCCAGTCCTTTGGCATGCATCACATGCCTTACAGTATGCTTTGGAATCCTTGTGCAAAGTTGGATACCATAACCTTCGCGTGAAATCTTCTGCGTGATTGCTTTTCCTGCATAATGGCCACCCACAGCTCCCCCATGAGCTTCAGTGAGAATACTATCACTTTCAAAGTTTAGCACATATCTCCACAAGATCTCATCTGCACCCTTCTTGTACAAATGTCCGACAATGACAAAAAAATTAGCTGATTGCACTACTAATTATTTCTTCTGCTAATTTGCATATCCTTTAGGCACTGTCCCTATAGTTAAGAAGTGAATAATATCAACAAAATGGTTATCAGCTACACATACTGCAAAGAGTTACGCATCAAGCAACCCTTCCTTCAAATTACTGGGTTCGTCACCTATTTCAATTCGTGACAGATGGTGAAGTCCAACATTCAACCTCCCTGGCTTCATAATGACTTCAAAGTCATACTCTTGAAATAATAACAACCATTTGCAAATATTTCCCCCCAACACAGGCTTTTTGACTAGGCATTTTAGGGCAGAATGATCTGCATACATCTTGAAATGTCCTCCCAATAGATAATGCCTAAAATTTTGCAGTGCGTAAACCATGGCCAACCCTTCACACTCAATCATTGAATAATTTTTCTTGGCCTTTGATAAATTTTTGCTTGTGAAGGCTATAGGATGGTCTATTTTTCCTTCACCTTCTTGTGTGAGTACTGCACCTAGTGCAATGCAAGAAGCATCGACATGTACATGAAACTCCTTTTTCCAATTGGGAAATACCAATATTGGTGCAATTACCATGTTTCCTTTCAACACATCTAAGTTGCACTGACATTCTTCATCCCAACATAATGTCACATCCTTCTTTAGTATTTTTTCCATGGGTGTGGTAAATTGAGCATAAGGTTTGATAAAGTTTCTATAGTATCCTGTGTGTCCTAGCATTGTTCACAATTTCTTGATGTTCCTAGGGGCCTCCAAGTTCACAATCACCACAATCTTTGTAGGGTTGACCATCAATCCTTGTTTGCACACAACATGACCCAACAAGATCCCAAAAGGGACATAGATTATACAATTTTTCGAATTTGGCATTATCTGGTACCTTTGAAGTGTATCCAACATAAGGCATAGACTTGCTACATGGCACTTTACCAAGCCAAAAACTATTCAGAGATCAATGTATACTTCGAGGAACTTATGAATGAATTATTTGAACACCACTATGACTACACGAGAAAATATTGTAGGTGCATTCCTCAATCCAGATGACATAACAGTTCACTGAAAGCAACCCCACTTTTTCACAAAGGTTGTTTTTCTCCTATCCTCTAGCACAATCTTGATCTGATGATACTCAAAAACCACATCAGTAAAGGACTAGGCCTGGTTCCCTCTGACATTGTCTAACACTTCATCCGTGAATGGAATAGGGAAGGGATCATGGAGACACGCGTCATTTAACTTCCGCATATCTATGCAAATCCTTATTTTTCCCTTTTGTTTCTTCTCTTGGACCACCATTAGACTCACCCAATCAGACTCTTCCATAGGTTCGGTAATGGTTGCCTCCAGCATTTTATCGAGCTCTTGGCAAACCTTTTCCTTATACTTAGGGTTAAGGCAATAAGGCCTATGCTTAACAGGCTTCATGTCTAGCTTCAAGCTGATCTTCATAATACCCAAATCACCAACTATGCCCTTTAAGTCCGAAAACTTAGTGGGGAAGAGATCCTAGTGTTCACAAAGCAATTCAACAACTATATCTACTGTAGCATTGTCCCAATAATCTCCAATCTTCGCAAACTTCGGTTCTTCTTTAGTGCCAATGTTTACTTGCTTCATTTTCAAAGGTGCAGATATGTCTTGGTTCTCTAATTGTGGGACTTTGACTTCACGATACCCCTCTATGTCTAGAATATTGATATTCCTCGGGTCTTCTTCCTCCTCTTCAGTGGTCACATTATAGCATTCTAATGTGTGGCATAGCTGGGTGCTCCAATCTGGTTGGGTCAATTCGATAAGTTCCTTCAGTGTTCTAAAGATAACCTCTTTAATTTCTTGTAGCACTTCATCAATGCTTGCAAATCCATCCTCGAAGCTAAAAGTAAATAAGAATCCTTCGTTCAATACATCCCATTCTGTAGTGTCGTGGCGGAGCTCTGTTTCAATGTACCAGTTCATGGGGGTTGTATCTAAGGTATGAAAAAATATATGTAGCCATTTTGGCTGTGGTTCTGTCCCACACAGTTTAGTCCATTTTTCTAGGTGATCACATGGATTGTCCTTCCCATTATACTTCTCAGTCATTCTACTATTAGAATGCCCAAAGTGTAGCTTCATCATTCTCCTGTAATCTCGCCATCCGGCAAAGCTATCCTTATGCGTACCCCACCATCGTGCAGGCATAGCGCTCAACACCAATTCCAAGGCTTGAAAGCATTAGTAAAATTCATCTAAAGACATATCTACATCAGTCAAACCATCATAATAAGGTAACTGTTTTACCTCTAATGAAACACAACGCAAAAACTTCATCATGATATTGCATCTCAATGTAGAGATTTCATGTAAGTGGTTTTGCCAATGCTCTAATTCCTCATTTGAATTAGAGGTGCAGGAACTTTCCCAGTCCCATGCAATCCATCCATCTTCCGTTGGATTGATCCAATCCTAATCTTGCATAGTTATCTTGTAAATTTGATCTAGGTCATCATCACTTTCTACATAATTGTGGACTAGTTCAGTATACCACACCTCTTTTGCAGGATCCAGTGGCACTATAACCCTAAGCGGCTTTCTTTCAAATGACATTTTCTTCTTCTTCAGATTAATGACCTCGTTCATGTCAATAGCCTAGTCGATTCCTAGGAGTGCAGGGTAGGGATTACTGTCATCGAAAATTTCTATAACTTCAAAGTCCACTACTACACTCCCATCAGTAATATCAACTGTTACTCCATATAAGCATCCCATGGGGATGATTTTCAGCTGATTCACTATCCTCAGTCGAATTGGAGACCACCACAATGTAGGTCTCCCCATCCTTTCCCATCTCTGTTTTGGTAGAAAATTCGCATCAGACCCCAGATCCAAGATGACCTGGTCCATTTCATAATCTCCTATCTACATTGTTAGCCACATCTCTCGCACTATTCGTGCCTTATGCTTACCAATATTTCTAACCACACAGTGTTCATTAGGAACCTTTTCTTTACTTGTGCATTTAATTATTAATTCCTACAATCCTTCCACAACCTTGCTATTGTGCATCGGTTTCATGTAGGCTTCTAAAAACATAATAAGCACAGAAGGGTCAACTTCTAGCATTGTGCTCATTTCGAGTATATTTCCTTGGCTTCCTGAGGTGGAGGCTTCAATAAAGCTCTTATTTGCCTCCGTAAATGTTTCCTTAGTGTGCTTAATATCAAAGGCTACTTCTTTCTCAGGAGCTTTGCGAACCCATCCATCTTATTCAATTTCTTTACCCTTATCAGCAGTAGTCATCATACCACTTCTTAGCATAATATTAATGCTCTGATCCTCCTCGTGGGGCTCAACCTTCATCATTTGTAAATTCTGTGTTGGCTGCTAAGGTTGCATTTTCTTCTCTTGCATCTTATCTATTAACACCAAACATTCTTCTTTGGTATGGTTGAACTGTCTACAGTATTGACACAACGGGTGTGTAGGATTCGAGAAATCTTGCGCAAAGTGCCCCGACTATCCGCAGTTGTAGTAGATAATCTGGCTGCTACCTCTACCAGGTCCTCCTCCTTGGCCTCACCCTCAACCCTGAAAACCTCCATGTGCTCCTCCAGAGCCTTAATCTGGAGGCCAAGTTTCTACTTGCATATGATAAGTAGGGGTTCTTTCCATTTTCAGCTCATAGTGTCGACAATGGCACTCATCACGGTCCACAAATTTATAGAAATTACAAAACAACTACTGGGGTGTCTGAACGAAATTCTGAAGCAAGTGGCAGTTATTCGTTGCATGTTTCCCAATAACTTGACAAATGACACACCATAGTGCAACCGCCGTGCTAGGCCTTGCTGGGGCTTTTGGCTTTAGGGTGATTTCCCCCCCCCCCCGTAATATAATTCTCGTACATGGGGGAATGGTATTTATCATGACCATGGCCCTTGCACTTCAAACACCAAAATTGTGCGCACACATTTGTCTTAGTCTCCTTGTCTTTCTTCAAACTCTATAATTCTTGGTGTAGGCTTGCTAACTGTGAGTGGATCTACTATACCCCTAGGTTTTTCTCTTGAATAGGTGATGCATGTAGCATCATCGTGATCTCCAAGGCTTCTTCCTATTTTGCTATCTTCTGTTGTGACAAAGAAATTCTCAAATGGGGCAAAAGTGGCACGATAAACCAATCGCGATGCTTGCTATCTGATATTTTCATGTTAGCCTGTCTAATTTGGCACTTCAACCTCTGATCAAAGTCCCAAGGTGTATCCTCAACCTTAATCATGATCTCTATAAATTCAATCACTGACTATGAGTCAGATTTAGGCTTACTAAATTATTTGTTCACAACCGTCTCAGTTTCTGCTAGTGATGCATGAGGATTGTCAACAGAATACTTAATGTACCAGGTTAGCACGCGATCCTGCAAGGTGGTAACCAACTATGTCTTCTTTATATTACCATTGGTGGTTTGCCACATTTTCCATACAACATTTTCCACAAACCAGAACTACTCTGGGTGTTCACTTCCTATGCCCTTGAAAATCGACATCTTCATTGCGTTTGCCATGTTGAATGGAGGCAATGGAGGTGGAGGTGTAGGTGAAGAAGTATGAAGTGGCAGTGAGGGTGGAGGTGGATTGGATGATGTGTTCTAGGAATACCTTGATTTATTAGCTAAACAACACTCTGCAGTGTAGTCAACACTTCCCCTTTGTAGTTGCTCAAAGGAGGTCCAATAACTGGGCTATACTATAGTCTTGAGCTTTCACGATTTATAAAGAATTTTCCGCTTCGGGTAGCTGTGAACATCAAGGTAATCGAATTACCTTCTTTTCACATAATAGAATTTTAATCTAAGTATTCAATGACCTTAAATACTTACCTCACTGTCCCTTGAAGAATCTTCGCTTTGCTTCACTATAGCTACTGAGGTGTCAACTGCAAATTCCATAACAAATCCTCCCAGAATTCGATCAAGCCAATGATCAACAGTTCACGGGATCTTGTTTTCAGAGGCTTCTAGTCATCACACCAATCCTAGAGTCCACATTATAGGACTATCGAGCCTCCACCTTCCTAGATTTTCTGTCAACTTAGCTAACCACTCATATAGTTAAATTGGGAAAGTGCAGAAGAATATTTTGTGTACCTCTTTATACAAATATCTATTCAACAAGTCCACCTTCGGAAAGCACAAATTCCTATTTTCTTGAGCCGTGAACTCTTGAGTCTTCTGATTTAACCACTTTTTAATCTATTTCTTAGTCGGATTCCAATGATGCAACATCACACATCTCTTTACACAGATCCTGGTCCTGATAATGAAACCATTTGTTGGATTAGGGGGTCTTGACCCAGGTTCAAAGTTAGTTGCGCCAACCAACAAAACCCTACGCTGTTGGTTGTTTTGGCAACAACCCATATAGTGCAGGCTACAATCTCACCCAAAGTAGTATTAGGGGATTCAAGAACCATGTTTCTACTTCCAAAGATGAATGTAATGTTTTCTATCCCTCGGATCTACTTTCGTGCAAATCAATAAGCTCCTAGGGCTCTTTTACTACAACTAGGTTAACCGGTTTCCATACCTTCGTGAAGGCCTGCGGTCAACAATTACAGACTTAAAACAGTCGATTTACCTACATTCGTGCATCAAAAAGTAACCCTAGATTGGATTTCACATAGATCTACTTCATTGGAAAACATAACAACAACAACCTGTAACTTCACAGAAGTGGCTAAGCATTCAGTTCGTATCTTATTAAGATAGATTCAGTCAAGTCGCATAACATTCAATCATTATTCCATAACACATAGCATTAATCGACAACATATAATATAAACAGATGCATTGGAAATACACAGTAGTTCTACAAAAAGTCTTCTTTATTGACCTTCAATTCATCGATTACAGACTCTCTACCATGTGCACACAGTTGCACGGGTTGGCGCACTCAGCTACAGACTCTATCGAAGCCTCCTATGCACTTAGTTGCAAGAGCCTTCCCTTATTTTCCTAAGTGTAGGAAGAAAATCCTTCCTGCCTTAGCTCTTGCTCAAGACCACAAAACTCTTCAATGCTCCCAATTCTCTATCAAACTTTCCTTACTTTTTTTCCTCTAAGACTCACTAAGACTCAACTATTTATAGACTTTTCAATATAATTCCATGGTCCACAAACCATGGGTGAATCTCAAAACCAACTCAAAGCTTTACCTAAAACAGGGGGCTAAGCCCCTTTTACCCTTATTCATCTACGCGCTACACTTCCACATATTGCAGAGACTTTACATATTTTACAAAACTGTATACAAAATTGGGTTAACTAACCCCAAACTGACCCAGGGAACCCCATCCCAATAGCTAGGTTTAGACATTATAGAGGAGAGAGATTCTATAAAAGTTGAAGACATTTGAGGATAACCAAGAACCCATCCCATAGAGGGGGACTTGTAACATCATTTGTTCCCTTCACTGGTGTTGTTTAATAAAATATATTCTTTATATATATGGTTTCCGTTGGATTATTGGAGTTACTTGTGCTTATTTGACTATTCCATTTTTCTGTTTAACTTTGATTGTGGCATAGATCAGGGCTTTGACAGGTTTTGTTTCTATCATTTGTTGCAGATCAACAATGTTTAACAACCATTTTCATCGTTAGGGTTGTTTTTCATCAACATCCTTAAGTTATTTCTTTTCGTACATATTTGAGAAGAAAACACAATAACATTGGAAACACATATATCATGGAAAAACATACACCTTAGAAGCATATCCACCTTGGGAGCGCATACACGTAGCAGCATAAAAGCCATAAAATGATGGTATGGTTAGGGAACCAAACTAATACCATTATAATGAAATATATAAAATAAACCAAGGATACAATTGAAGGATGACCATGGCAAAAAATAAAATATAACATGGAGGTATGCTTCCATATACCTTAATAGAAGGGCCATTGCCAATGGTAGATTATATATATATATATATATTTATATATATTATTATTATATATATAATTTAATACTATTGCAAGTATGTCTTATAGGAGTATTTAGAAAAGAGGCGTGACAAAGTTCATATATAACCAATGGGGAGTGTTGTAATGTCTTGAAAGTTAAAAGTAATAAAATTAATAAAATTCAATTTTTTATATTGTAGTTTTTCTTTTATTAATAGAATTATGAATAACTTTTTAATAAAAGGATATCATAAAATGCATATCACATGAAAATAAATAACATAGCAGCTGTGAGTTAAAATCTATTTTACCTTATAATTTAAAATAATGATTGGGTAACATATTAAAATAATGCAAGGTGACAACTTCAACAAGTGGTGTCGTTCGATCATAACAATTGAGAAGGAGTAAGAATGCTATAGAGACCACCATTTTAATGCCTTATGCTGCATTTCATTCCTTGGCATGGGAGGTTGGCTAAGTGGTTTTACTGTTACAGAGTGTGCACAGGCTCTTCACCTATGCATACCCATTGGCTTAGACACCCTGGTATTGGGAAGAGATGATTGAGAGTGGATTGGGTGTAATACAAGCTATGTTCAAGCGTTAGTGAGAGAGGTGTGGGATAGTGGAGACAAAGGTTGGGGGATTTCGCTAGGAGTGATTGAGGAGGCTGCAACTATGATGCCCAAGTTTAGGAGATAGAGCTTAGTTTGGGGAAAAACTATTGTACTAGTGTGATCATTTCGGTAAGAGGAGAAACTCATCCTTATTCCATTTTCTCTTAGATATATGTATTTTATCACAACTAGGCCACCTCGACTAGTTTCCCCTTTAATGAGGGTGGTGCGTTGTGTAGAAATTCCCACTGTAGATTAACAGACTATGCAATATAATAAAACACAATTCAAGATCTACTTCTACAACACTTTGCAGAAGCTTAATCGAATTGAGCAAGATCAAGAGAACACATATAACTGAGAATGAGAATCAATCACACATAACACAGAAAAAATAACCCGGGGAAAGCCTCAACCTAAAACCCCAATCTATGTATTATCATACAAGTGGAAATCTTGTTCAAGATAAAAAATAATTAGCTCTCAAGCTATCCTTCTCTCTCTATAATCAAAAAATATAGCTCATAGACTGAATAGACATAGTATTTGTCCTCCTCAAGCCCTCCAAGCCTCCTATTTCCTTGTGCAGTTTTTCTTGGGGTCCAGTGAAGTCACATGTGTGAATTGGCCTCATCACACTCGCAAAACCTAAAGAAGTAATTGTGAAATCCTCAAGGAAATAATTCCTTCTGTATGCAAGGAATATTCACAATGGAATATTCTAGCAAGTGATAATACACTACCCCTCCATCTGATCTCAACTGGGTCTTTGTCTGAACTGACATGCATGAGTTATTTATGAGAGAATATTCAGTTATCTGAAGTGCAATAGTTAAATTCATGCATGGATTAACTAACTAAACTCACATTAATTCAACAAATTGTTTGAATTAATCTAACTGGACTTGACTCAGTTAACTGAGCCAACTGATTACAACTCAATATTACAACTCATCCTTATCTCTTTAACTGATGGATAAATTCCTCAATTAATGGAGAAACTATTGCATGTCCCCACATAGACTTCATGTTTGATTTTCTCTAACTAATTAACTCAAGATGAATTAATTAATTATTTTACAAACATCTGCTAAGATCAAATTTGAATTTTACTTCACTATTTTAGTTCACGGACTAACTAAAATAGGAAGGTATTCTGAAATGATATTTATAGAATGCTAATTTTAGCACTTCCATTTTTCATTCCTTGTAGCTATGTTCAACACCGATTGAACTGCTATTTATAGCAGTGCTATTTTTAGCATTTCTTGTTGCTATTTTCAACACTCCCTCTCAACAAGAAAGGGGTTATTAGTAACCCCAATCCTGTCTCTGTGGAAATAGAACTTGCATTTTGACAATGCCTTCATCAAAATATCTGGATCCTGCTCCTCGGTCAAAACATATAGCAACAACATGATCCTCTTGACCACACAGTCTCGAAGATGGTGATACTGGATATCATTGTGCTTGGACCTGTCATGAAAAACTAGATTCTTAGAGAGTTTGATATAGCTCTGGTTATTGCAGTAGATCATTGTAGGATCCATCCTCTAACCAAACAAACCCACTAGAATCTTCTGCATCCAAATGGACTCAAATGTAGCTTGACTAGCAGCCATGTATTCAGCCTCTATTGAGCTAAGTGCAACTGACCTTTGTTTCCTGTTGTACCAGGAAACTGCAGCTGAATCAAAGTTGAAGATTCCTCCAGAAGTGCTCTTTCGATTTGTTGGACTCCCTGCCCAATCTGCATTTGTGAAGCTGTTGTGGCCACCAACAACCCCCCTCTTTGTTTGATATTAGCAATAACACCAAGCAAATGGGGACCCTTAATAAAAAGTCCAAACAAACATTTTATGAAAATTTTTGTATTCAACTCCTTAAAACTTTATCGCATCGCGAGAAGAGAATGAAACGTTTTCTTATGAGCATAATAAACTGCGAAGAAGCGACGCGAAATTCATCGCATCGCATTCATTATGAAGCGATCTTAAATGAAAAACTTAAGAAATCTCTGACGGCCGATATGTGACGTCGCATATCGCAACATCGCGTAAGCAGCACACAATGATTGAATGACTAAACGCAATCTGCGATCTATGATAAATGTGATTTGCGAAAATTCGCGATCATGATTTTCTGCAATGACACATCTTGACGAAGCGATCCGCGATGCTGTGATGCGAGTCGCAGAAATCACCCATCACGAATTTTCCTCGGTGCAATATTCAAGGAAAGTTGTCCGTAAACCAAAATTGGGCGCAAGCCTTAAAAGAAATTAATGATTGTATGCCAAAGTATTAAGGAAGGACAATTTTGTGTTTTTCGAAGAGTCAGTTCTCTATGGGTGTCATGATTATGCATTCATAAGAGCTTAAAGCTTTCATGTCAATCTTTATTATCATTATTCTTTTCCTTTGTGTAAACTGTAAGACAGGAAATAACATGAAGCAATGTGCAGGAAACATCTAAGGAAAAGGGGAAAGCGTCAATGCTCAGAGAACAGAGAAGATATCCCTTCAGAAACGGATGTCGCACACAACAGGACCACAGATTCCAGAGTATCACTCAACTGATGCTGATGTCAATAGGCCATCTAAAGCTCAGAGTCAAAGGTGCACAAAAGCAACATGTTTACAAAAGACCCTGAAGCTTATGCTTGGTAAAGCAAAAAAGGAAAAAGAAAAAAGAGGCGGTAAAGAAGGAAAATGCACCAGAAAAGCCTGGAACAAAGAACGGAGGTAGTTTTCGATGCAGAAAATTGTTCAGAGAGTAAATTCCCTAACTTGTTCTGTCATTCGCAAGGCCGGAAACCGAAATAGCAAAAGCAGAATCAGTTTGAGAGAAATTTGAGTTATTACCAAGTATACACGCAGTGAATACACCCAGCCAGAGGAAGATTCTCGAAAATATCTTCTAGTTTACCAAAAAGTGGTGCCAGCGCTTTTTATTTCTATTTTTATAGCTCAAACAAAAGCGAAAGGTGACCAGCTGACTCTTGCCAGGCGAATGTTGCATGCTTGCAGCACTAAGGAGCAAATACAGAAATGGTTCGGAATTAGATTCAATTTTTAGAAATAGTTTTGCTTTATCATAAGGGGGGTCATTTGAAAACTGCATCCTAAATTTTGTAAAGATACTATTATTAGAACTAGGAAGTAGTATTTTAACCCTTCTCATGCATTTAGAGAAGGGTCCAAAAATTTGTCAGAAACTTGTCCTCAGAACATGCACTTCTGCACCCTCAGAGGAGGTTTTGATGAATGGATAGATCGAGATTTATTAATGTTTGCATTTGATGTCTACTACTGATGTTGCACTTTTTTACTCTTAGTAGATGTTAGAACAAGTAGAGATAAATCATTTTTGCTTGAAGCTTATGAGTAGGATTAGTCATAAATGGTACTTTTATCTCTTAGCCATTTCTGCTTATATCCTTAAAGTGATATACAGTTTTTAGTTGTTTATGTGTTATTGCATGAATGTATGAGTTACCATTTGGCACTTCTGTACGGTGGAGCCATTTATTTATGTCTGATATATGAATGACATATTATGAGATATGTTGTTCACAACTTTTTTGCCTAACTTTTTATGCAAAGTGGTTTATCTTAATTGATTCCTATTCTTATGATAACTGAATGATCTTTATTACCAGTTATTGTTTGAAATATCTTTAGATCGCATAATAGAAGAAATACACCACGGGTTAGCATAGATTAGATGTGTTGTTTCTCATTAGATTACAATAGTATAGAGTTAGTTTAAAAGTCTGAATTAAATTAGCTTTAAGTACTCTTAGATCAACATCATCCAACTCTGCACACACACACACACCCTTAGATTGGGAAATTGGTCCCATTATCTCCAGTCGGACCCGCTATACCAAATGGACAAGGAGCTGCCAACCAAGGTCCAGACCGGGTGGGTATCCTCCTTTTTGTCGACTCGATTTTCGGGGCTTCAACATATTTGGCGCTAGAAGGAGGGCCGCGAACTATGAATGGCACCTAAATCAAAATCTAAATACCATTCTGAGAGTAAATCGCCCTCATCAACTCCCCCGACTTCCCGAGTACGTTTAAATCCAGAGTCAGGAGTCAATCAAGTATTAACTGCTGCAACATACCCTAATATTTCAGACCAATCTACCATTGAACCCCCTGAAGTTTAAACTCTGATTCGCAAACTCCAGGGATTTTCTATTTTTACACTGAGGTCTGATAAATCTCAAAGCAGCGTGAATTCGCAGTACAATCCTGCTCATCCCCTAATGAAATTAAAGAGTGAAAAATTTGACATCCAACCAACTGAATTCCCTCTCCCCACCAGGAAAAGAGCAAGGAAAACACCACAAGAGTCTGACAGTGAGACTCTTTCATCTACATTGTCCATTTCAACTCCCTCACCGCGAAGTCAGCCACCCACATCTTCATTCCAAACCACTCATCCATATTCCACAACCCCTCTTCTTCAATCATCTAAGATTGTAATATCTTCATCTTCCCAGCCTCAGGGATCATCCTCTGCACTTTCATTTACTAGCAGCTCAACGATGGCCCAGTCTCCATGGAACAATCCTGGGGCAATTTTAATGCCTCCACCCCTGAGCCAAATACCGACCCATCCTGAGAAATGGCTACCCAAATTCAATCCAGAAGTAGGCATGCTAGCTAAAGAGCACATTAACAATTTCATGCTTTGTGTCAATCTCAACGGAGTTACCAACGAGGACGCTGTTGTCTAGCTTTTTCCCTATACAATGCAAGGAACAGCCGGGTCATGGTACTTTTATTTACCCTCCGGGTCTATCACAAGTTGGGACATTTTTCAAAGTCAATTCCTCACCAAGTTTGGTGATGACAGATCAACAGCAACGTTAATCAGTGACCTATCCAATCTTAAAGCCGAGGCTAGAGAACCCATCAAAGATTTCAATTTACGGTTCAATAAAATCCTCAACAAAATTCCCACTGCTTCCCAACCCAATGAAGAAGTATGATGTGAATGGTATATTACGACCTTACCATCAAACTTAGCAATCTTCGTGGATAGGGAAAATAAAACAACTTTAGTTGGAAACCTGACAGAGGCGATAACAGTAGAGAAATGCGTAGTAGCCCTGGAAAAGAGATCTGTGATAGAGGAACGCAAATCTAAAAAAGTCACCTTCAAGGAAGACCCCAAGAAGAAACAAATGAAAGATCCTTTCGATTTGGAAGGATTGCAAAAATTATTAAAGACCATGTCCAATGAGATGATTGACATAAAAAAATAGGTAGCAGAAACTTCTTCAAAAAAGCCCTATAGAGCTTTTAAAAGAGGCCCTTCAATGGATGTGAAACCACCCAACGCTATCTCAAATGTCGAATCCGAAGAAGAGGAAGAAGAAGAGAGTACCACTGAAGGGTAGACTGATGACGAAGAAGTTGTGGAACTACAAGGAATGTGGGTTTTCATCCTCCAACAAGAAGAAGATCAAGAATCATTTCCGGTTAGCACACGAAGCAAAAATCAACTTGATCCTCCCCAAACTACCCCTAAGCAGAAGGGCGCAAGCCTTGCAGCAAAAGATAAATTCGCAACAAAGAAAACGACCGCTAAAGTGACTCAATCTAGCCCAGTCCAACTAGATCAAACACGTCCATCGAGAACACTGATAGTGTCGAATGAAATGGAATACAATATTATTGATGACATGGAAAAGACTAGGGCTAATATCACTCTTTATGAATTGAGCAAATTGAAACATCAATAGAAGATAATGATGAAAGAATTACATGCCGTGCCTACTACATCTTTGCCTACAGCTGTAGCTTCCCACAACATGGGAAGACCTCCAACCAACACGACCAATAAGATTGATCCAAATGACATCGCCTTGATTGGAGGAAGATCAAGATCTCACACTCCCCCTTTTCTTCTCACTTATGAAATTTTCAATAAAAATGTGCACAATTGTTTGGTAGATTCTAGGGCTTCAACGAATATTTTACCCAGATCAATATGTGCCAAGTTGAATGTTCAACCACAAAAATCCGCAGTGCGCATAGTTCATCTTGATTGATCTCAAGTCGAAGTGATTGGTGAACTTAATCAAGTGACCATAAGATTGTCGTCTAACCCGAAGGTATGTCAGGTTATTGACATTCTAGTAGCTGATATCCCAGAAATTCTATGGCTTAATTCTTAGCAGGGATTGGTCCGAAAAACTCCATGGATACTTCTCAACCGACTGGTCGCACATGTGGTTACCCTACAATGGTAAACCGAATCAAATAAAGGTTGAACGAGAGTTACACCAGAAGTACATAGTAACGGAATTGGAGGGAGAAAATGAAGCAATAGCATATAACAGAAACATCATAGGAAATTACTCGGTAGATTCTTTCCTCGGCAATTTCAATGCTCATACATCACCTTACTTAGAAAATTCAGTTTTGTCCCAAGTCGAAATTTTTTCCCAAACTGATAATTCAAAGTGTGTTAATTTTGTAGATAAACCTGTAAATACATCTTTGTTTTGGAAATTATATTTTGATGGCTCTAAATCTAACGAAGGAGCAGGAGCAGGATGCATTATGATTAGTCCAAAAGGAAATAAGACCATGCTTACGTGCATACTTGAATTCGATTTCACAAACAATATAGCGGAATATGAGGCCTTGGTGCAAGGCCTATACAAAGCAATTGGGTTGAACGTCAAGTATCTTCAAGTCTTCGGAGACTCTGAGATTGTCATAAAACAGGTATGTAACACCATACATTGCCTATCAGGTCATTTGAAACACTATCAATCTTTAGTACAAGATCTGACTAAGTATTTCATAGCATTCAATATTTCGTCAATCCCAAGACTCCAAAACGCAAGCGAAGACCTTTTAGCTAACGTAGCCTCTAGACTTATTCCCTCTGAAGATTTTAGTCCAGATAGATTCTCAATAGAATTAATCTTTAGACCATCCATCCTTGACAACATTACAAACTGGAGAGTATTCAATGACGATCCTGATATGTTACCTCACTTCTGAAGGATCCTACTCCAATCAAATAATTGACGAAGACCATCACGATCGACAAATACAACAAGATAACACTAATAATGCTATACCTAAATCGGTGGTTAAGTTGGAAGACTTATAGGATTTGAAAAGTCGGTTTAAAAGGTCTACCAATTCTAAGCTCTACAGTTCGACTCTGAACTACGAATTAGTAAACCTGGGAACCAATGATAAACCACAAAACGTTAATCTAGGCCACGGCCTAGCCCCTAAAGAAAAACTAGCATATATTCGTCTTTTGAGACAATACAAAAATGTTTTTTCCTGGAATTACGATGAGCTGAATACATACGACACTTCTCTCATTCAACATACTATCCTTATGATTGAAAACGAAAAACCTGTCCAACAGAAACTCAGAAAAATCCACCCCAATTTAGAAAACCAGATAAAAACTAAGCTAAATAAGTTATTAAAAGCCAGAATAATTTTCCCCGTCATACATTCCAAATGGGTCTCCAATATGGTACCTGTTAGAAATAAAAATGGAGATATTAGAATCTGCATCGATTTTCGGAATCTCAACAAAGCCTGTCAAAAAGACAATTTTCCCCTCCCGCCTATGGAGCAAATATTACAAGCAGTAGCGGGCTCAGAACTAATGTCTTTTTTGGATGGATTTTCAGGATACAATCAAGTTCTAGTACATCCTGATGATCAGTTAAAAACCACATTTCAAACTAAATGGGGAACATACGCATATCAGAAGATGCCATTTGGTTTGACCAATGCCGGCGCTACATTTTAGAGAGCCATGGACATTGCATTCAAGGGTTTAGTCAATAAATCTGTAGTAATTTATTTGGATGATATAACAGTGTACTCCAAGAAGCGAAGCGACCATCTCAAAGACTTAAAACAAATCTTTGAACGATGTTTAAGGTATGGGATTTCACTTAATCCAAAGAAATCTTTTTTCGCATTAAGTGAAGGAAAACTTCTAGGATTCATAGTGTCAAAATCTGGTATTCACATTGAGCCTGACAGAATCAAAGAAATTTCTGAAATATCCCTACCTCATAATAAAAAAGCCACGCAATATTTCCTTGGTCAAATCAATTTTGTGAAGAGATTTGTCCCAGATTTTTCACGAATTGTTTCTCCTTTGCAAACCATGATAAAAAAAGAATTCAAATTTTAAATGGGGTCAAGATGAGCATGAAGCATTCAACCTGATCAAACAAGCTATCATTAATGCTCCATCTTTAGCGACCCCGAATTTTTCAGAATCTTTTATCTTATACACATTTACCTCAGAGAAATCATATGCCACGATTCTGACTCAAGCAAATCAAGAGAAAGCGGAAGCTCCAATCGCATTTTTTAGCTCAAATCTACAAGGTGCTGAACTCAATTATTCAGACGTGGAGAAACAGGCATATGTTGTTTTCAAAGTGGTCAAATATTTCAGACTTTTCTTACTTAAAACCCATACCAAGGTCATAGTATCGTTTCCAGCAGTAAGAAATCTTCTAATACAGAAGGATGTGGGTGAAAAAAGAGCAAATTGGATCATTGCTTTACAAGAATACGACCTTGAGATCAAACCAGCAAGCATTGTGAGAGGTCAAGGCTTCTGCAAAATGTTGGCTGGAGCATCGCAAATTCCTGAAAATTCATCTGAAGAGGTACAAACCTATGAGGTAAGCCTAAACAATGCAGAATCATTATATGCTGACACCATTTATTATCTTAAGAACGGGTATGCTCTAGCACACCTGGATCACACCAAGAAAAGAGCTCTAAGATTGAAAGCTAAACAATATTAGCTCATAAATGATGTTCTCTTTAAAAGGAATTACGATTCTATGCTTCTTAAGTGTCTTTAGAAAACTGAAGCCGAAAAGGTTTTGCAGGAACTCCACGATGGACCCGCAGGCGGACACTATGCTGGAGATGCTACTACACATAAGATCTTACGTGCAGGATATTATTGGCCCACATTGTTCAAAGACTCACACAGTTACGTGAGGAAATGCCAAGTCTTCCAAAATACTGCAGGGAGACAAAAGAAACTGTCCATGCCACTACAGTCGGTAAACATCGAGCAACCATTCAGTCAGTGGGGCTTGGACATAATAGGTGAGATCGTTCCTCACTCTTCTAAGTAGCATAGATACATCCTCACAGCAACATATTATTTTACTAAATGGGTAGAAGTAGTTCCTCTCAAGATAGCTAATTCTGAAAACATCATTGAATTCATAGATCAATTTATAATCACTAGGTTTGGATTGCCGACAGTTTTAATGTTTGATAATGCCTCGTACTTTTCTGGGAATGCAATCACTGAGTTTGCACTTAAAAGAGGGTTCAAACTGAAATATTCGGCCAACTACTATCCGCAAGGTAATGGATTAGCTGAGTCAACAAATAAAAACCTAATTATGATTATTAAAAGAACAGTTGACCAGAACCAAAAGAATTGGCACAAAACTTTGGTAAATGCTTTATGGGCAGATAGAATAACGAAGAAAGCTTCAATCGACACTTCTCCCTTTAATTTAGTTTATGGGAAGGAAGTGGTTCTTCCAACTCACTTAGTGATCCCCTCCTTGTCTTTAGTAAAATACATCGATGAAGTATCTACTTCCTCCTTACAATTAAGACAAATGGAAATAATTAAATTAGAAGAATGACGAGAACAAGCTAAGAAAACCCATGCTCATCACCAAGCGCTAATAAAATCCTCTTTTGATTCAAGCAAAATGACCAGAAATTTTTTTCAGATGGGAGATTTAGTTTTGAAATGGGATAAGGCCCATGAAGAAGAGGGAAAACATACAAAATTTCAGAAGATGTGGCTTGGTCCATTTCAGATTGTAGAATTCATAGGCCCATCAACGTTTGTGTTGCAGAATTTAGCAGGTAGAAAGGATTCTTTGCCTGTTAATGGACAGATCCTTAAAATATATTTTCCATAGAAGATTACTCTTCTATGTTGTATGATAGTTTTACTTTTTATTTTTATTTTTATTATTTAAAAGTTTTTTCTTATAAATAAAACCAGATGTAGATGGTTACTACAGGGGTTCACGAAAAAAGACACCAATTCTCTATCAGATTTTGATTTTTTCGCTTCTACAAATAGTAAAATTTTTTGAAAAATCTGATCTTTATTATTGGCAGATAGAGTTAACTTTAGCCTAGATATGATACTAGTTTCAACTTCAAAAAATTTGATGAAAGCAGCCTTTGGCAAAAAATTGTTTTATATCAGCACAATGAAAGGTATCAATAAAAAAATAAGTATTCTCTGTAATACTGCTGTTTTCAAACTCTATTATTGTCGTCGAGAGCTTTCTTAAGGAAAAACAATGATTTCCTCCCTGCTAAAGAAAATCACAACATTCAGAGGAACAATCCGAGAAAACACTATATCTCAAAGAATAAGAGGTCTCATCATGAGCTGGCTTATCATGATCACAGATATTATAACTTGCTGACTTTGCCAATACTATCCACCAAAACAGGGCAACGACTCAAGATTGTTGCAATCAAAAGACAAGGGGTCTCATCACGAGCCAGCTTGTTCAGCAAAAGTGTAAATCAAGTGAATGATTGTGTCATAATTTTGCCACAAAACCAAGACATTGTTCTTTAGAGAATAAAAAAGGAAAAAGTGTCAAAATGGGTTTTTCTCTGAAAGGTTGTAAATAGCCTTAAGCAGGATAAAGGATCATTGCTGGGTAACAGGTAACCTTGTCGAGGCTATGGACGCTTGCTGGTAGCAGAGGCTCTACCTATGACAAATGAGCATATTTTAAAAAGCTAGCACACAGAGAAGACCTTATTTTATCTTTAAAAGAGCAAGTAATGGCTGATGTAAATACAAGGACTAAGCCTGTGGAAGCAAAAGATTGGAATAGGAAAAGGTTGAAACAAAATATCATTGATAGGATAAGGCATAATGTACTCTATCTGTCCATAACAAAATTTAGACTTACGAAAATTTTTCTGCTTCGAAAGTTATAATTCAATAGAAAAGTAGAGATAACTGGTTCTTCCCAGTGAATCGCCATTGTTGTGGCCACCAACAACCCCCCTCTTTGTTTGATATTAGCAATAACACCAAGCAAATGGGGACCCTTAATAAAAAATCCAAACAAACATTTTATGAAAATTTTTGTATTCAACTCCTTAAAAACTTTTATCGGCATCGCGAGAAGGAATGAAACGTTCTATTGAGCATAATAAAATGCGAAGAAGCGACGCGAAATTCATCGCATCGCATTCATTATGAAGCGCTCTTAAATGAAAAAACTTAAGAAATCTCCGACGGCCGATATGCGACGTCGCATATCGCAACATCGCGTAAGCAGCACACAATGATTGAATGACTAAACGCGATGCTGCGATCTGCGATAAATGCGATTTGCAAAAATTCGCGATCATGATTTTCTGCGATGACACATCTTGATGACGCGATCCGCGATGCTGCGATGTGAGTCGCAGAAATCACACATCACGAATTTTCCTCAGCGCAGTATTCAAGGAAAGTTGTCCGTAAACCAAAATTGGGCGCGCGCCTCAAAAGAAATTAATGATTGTACGCCAAAGTATTCAGGAAGGACAGTTTTTTGTTTTTCGAAGAGTCAGTTCGCTATGAGTGTCATGATTATGCATTCATAAGAGCTTAAAGCTTTCATGTCAATCTTTATTATTATTACTCTTTTCCTTTGCGTAAACTGTAAGACAGGAAATAGCATGAAGCAATGTGCAGGAAACATCTAAGGAAAAGAGGAAAGCGTCAATGCTCGGAGAACAGAGAAGAGATCCCTTCAGAAACGGATGCCGCATGTGACAGGACCACAGATTCCAGAGTATCACTCAACAGATGCTGATATCAATAGGCCATCTAAAGCTCAGAGTCAAAGGCGCACAAAAGTAGCATGTTTACAAAAGACCTTGAAGCTTATGCCCGGTAAAGCAAAAAAGGAAAAAGAAAAAAGAGGCGCTAAAGAAGGAAAACGCACCAGAAAAGCCCAGAAAAAAGAACGGAGGCAGTTTTCGATGCACAAAATTGTTCAGAGAGTAAAGCCCCTAACTTGTTCAGTCATTCGCAGGGCCGGAAACCGAAATAGCAAAAGCAGAATTAGTTTGAGAGAAATTTGAGTTATTACCAAGTATACACGTAGTGAATACACCCAGCCAGAGGAAGATTCTCGAAAATATCTTCTAGTTTACCAGAAAGTGGTGCCAGCGCTTGTTATTTCTATTTTCATAGCTCAAATGAAAGCAAAAGGCGACCAGCCGACTCTTCCCACGCGAATGTTGCATGCTTGTAGCACTAAGGAGCAAATACAGAAATGGTTCGGAATTAGATTCAATTTTTATAAATAGTTTTGCTTTATTAGAAGGGCAGTCATTTGAAAACCGCATCCTAAATTTTGTAAAGATACTATTATTAGAATTAGGAAGTAGTATTTTAACCCTTCTCATGCATTTAGAGAAGGGTCCAGAAATTTGTCAAAAACTTTTCCTCAGAACATGCACTTCTGCACCCTCAGAGGAGGTTTTGATGAATGGATAGATCGAGATTTATTAATGTTTGCATTTGATGTCTGCTACTGATGTTGTACTTTTGTACTCTTAGTAGATGTTAGAACAAGTAGAGATAAATCGTTTTTGCTTGAAGCTTATGAGTAGGATTAGTCATAAATGGTACTTTTATCTCTTGGCCATTTCTGCTTATATTCTTAAAGTGATATACAGTTTTCAATTGTTTATATGTTATTGCATGAATGTATGAGTTACCATTTGGCACTTCTGTATGGTGGAGCCATTTATTTATATCTGATATATGAATGACTTATTATGCGATATACTGTTCACAACTGTTTTGCCTAACTTTTTATGCAAAGTGGTTTATCTTAATTGATTCCTATTCTTATGATAGCTAAATGATCTTTATTACCAGTTATTGTTTGAAATCTCTTTAGATCGCATAATAGAAGAAATACACCCCGGGTTAGCGTAGATTAGATGTGTTGTTTCTCATTAGATTACAATAGTATAGAGTTATTTTAAAAGTCTGAATTAAATTAGCTTTAAGTACTCTGAGATCAGCATCATCCAACTCTGCACACACACACACCCTTCGATTGGGAAACTGGTCCCATTATACCCAGTCGGACCCGCTATACCAAACGGATAAGGAGTTGCCAACCAAGGTCTGGACCGGGTGGGTATCCCCCTTGTTGCCGACTTGATTTTCGGGGCTTCAACAGAAGCCCTGAAGCTTCACTTCCTCTATCTGTCTGTACCGCAATCCAAACTGAGATATGCCTTTGAGGTATCTCAGAACATTCTTCATTTCCTTCCAAAATAGCTTGGTAGGTTGAACCATAGCTTGACTTAGCTGGTTCACCGCAAAGCATAAGTCGGGTCGTGTGTTCACCAAATACATAAGTGAACCCAATAGCTTCCGATAAATAGTAGCAGCTACTACCTCACTTGAAGTAGCATCCACCTTCCTCCAGTTCCTAGCTAGAGGAGTTTGAGTGGGCTTGCACTTCTCCATGTGAAAGCACCTGAGTATCTCATTGACATACTTGCCTTAAGACACAAATACTTCACAATCTTTCTGCCACACTTCTTGATCCGAATTGGATCCTTAAACATTTCCATGACTGTTTCAAATTATGTCAAGCTTCAAAATTTCATGAATAACGAGCTTAATAGAAATGACCTTTGGAAAATGGAAATTTGTGGCCAACACGGAACGACGAGGACCCTTGGTCAAAGTGTGCTAACCATTGGCCCATGGAGGCTGCGCATGGATGCAAATTGGCAATCAGAAGCCCAGATCCAGAAACAGAGGCAGTTTTTGATACACCGCTAGTCGCGTATCGTAGGACAAAACCTTTAGGAAGGAAAGCCCTGAGTTCTTGGTCATGAGGAAAACAAGAAACAGTGTGGAAATCATCAGAAGATGGGTCCCACACCGAAAACTGATAGGATATCACATGCACTTCGAGTGGTAAGCAAGTTTGGCTAAATTCTGTGCGATGCCACACACTGGGCGACATGTGTCCAGGGGATGAGAGAGAAAACTACTTACATCATGTGAGTAACAATCAAGCAACTTACCCGCGTGATATAGATGAAGATCATAGGATGTGGAGGCTCTAGATCAATAGCGGAGCATTAACCCGATGGATGACTAGATTTGACAAGGAAATAAAATGAGGCATATAAAAATTTGAGGTCCTGTATGACCAATGAGCTGGCAGAAGAATCAGTTTCATGGGAAAATCCTGGAGTAATGGAATTAACGATCGTTTAAAGAAAACTAACACTCAGTTCGTAAGGCGACAAGTGGCCACCTCTCTATGTAGCATTACACAGCGATGATGATGCAAAGAAGGGGAATTCCAGTGGACCGAGGTAGGTGATCTAGAGGGCCAAGAAGAGGAAACAAATAGTCAGAGAGTGGATTGGCTTTAATCCATGAACAGACAAAGAGCAAAAAAAAAAAAAGTAGAGAAAAAGAAGTGAATAGCAGAGAACAGAGAAGCTGAGCTGACCTGCAAAGAAAAGGCAGCATCGAGCATACAGAACAGAGAGAGTTCGAGAGTCTATGAACTTTAGAGAAGGCTTGAGAGGTTCAAGCAACTCCTCTGTGTATACATATCTAGTATTGAGTACCAAATTTGGCTCATACCATCGAGACCAGTTGAGGCTGTGATTCAGTAAGGGGGAGTCTATGTACTCTAGAGGCTTAGGGAATCCAAATGCCACCCTACTGATCATCATCTGTTAAGTGAGACTCAAATTGAGCTCCTTATTATAAAATATCTTCTTTAAGACACAATAAAAAAAAAGGCCACCACTGAAGGCTGGACCAGGAGATGTAGCCTAGGAGGATTGGGTGAACTCCTTATTAAATTTATTGTGTTTTGTATTTGCTTACTATGTTTCTCTTGCTGTTTCAAGTGCTTTTGTATTTCACAATCTTATCGATCCATTTCTTAAAATAACATAGACACACCCCAACACATGGGTTTGTAATACCTTCATTAATTAACTGAGATCATTCGCAAGTGATTTTTAGATCACCTCCATGCCTAGAAAGTAGTGCATAAGGCCCATGTCCTTCATCTAGAACTCCCTTGCAACGTCCTCCTTGCAAGATAGTATCACCTAATCATTACTTGTCAAAATTAGATCATTGACATAAAGAACAATGATCAAAGTGATGTGCTAAATGTTTGCATCTGCTTCACTCTTGGTGAAGCCCAATTTGGTGAAATAGTTGTCGATCCTAGTGTACCAAGCATGAGGTGCTTGCTTCAGCCCATACAAAGCCCTCTTGAGTTGGCACACATGCGACTCATGATCAAAGGTCTCAAAACCCTCTGGTTGCTCAATGTACACCTCCTCCTCAATCTTCCCATTGAGGAATGCTATCTTCACATCTATATGGTGGATCTTCCACCCCATTTGAGTTGATAGTGCCAACATCGATCTAATTGATGAGTACCTTGCTATCGGAGCAAAAGTCTCATCATAGTCAATGCCCTCAACCTGTGGGAAACCACGGGCAAAAAACCTTGCCTTATGTTTCTCAACACTGCCATTAGCTTCCTGCTTTACCTTGAAAGCCATCTGGAACTCACCATTGACTTTCCTTGAGGTCTTAGGACAGCATCCCACACACTATTCCAGATGATAGAGTCATACTCCTCTACCATTGTATCAACCCAGGCTGGTTACTACACTGCGTCCTCGAATGAAGAAGTTTTAGTATCTACACACTCCCCAACTAGGGCCATGTACCCAGTGTATCACTCGGGTGACCTCCTCTGTCTGCATTGAGAAGCTGGCTGTCCCACATTCTCCCGTGCATCCACCATCAACTTGTCATCTTCCCTTAAGCATTTTCGCCCATCTCGGGAAGTATCAGCATGAGTGGATGTCTCCACTCCCAGATCCTCTATATGTGGTTGCTCTGCATCAATCTGAGGCTCTTCCTCCTTAGGAACTGAAGGTTCCTCCTCTGCATGCAACTTGAGTTCCCTCTTAAGTGACAAGCACATGGATTTCTACTCATCAGACTTTATATCCCTGCGTATCACTATCCTCGAAGTGGTAGGTAGGTACACCCAATAGTTGTGGGGTGTATCCATGTACCCCATAAATATTCCCAGCTCAACTGTTGGCTCTAGCTTCTTCCTGGCATCTTTGGTCACATGACAGTAAACTGATGATCTAAAGATTTGGAAATGACTTACATCAAGTCGCTTCCTAGAAAAGGCCTCCATAGGTGTCTTCATCCCTAGTATATGTTGCGGGCTTCTGTTCTGCAAGTATACTGTTGTATTGCATGCCTCGGAGCACAAATGCAGTGGTAGGCTTTGGTCATGCAACATCGCTTGAGCTGCTCCCACAATCGATCTGTTCTTCCTTTCGACCACCCCATTCTGCTGTGGGTTATGGGGTGCCATCAATTTTTGTTTAATTCCTTATGTAGTGCAGAAGTCTTTAAACTATTGGGAGACATACTCTCCACCATTTTCGCTATGCAATGCTTTTATTTTCTTTCCAGATTCTTTCTCTACCAAGGCTTTAAACTCACAAAACATCAAGAAGGTCTGATCCTTCTTTTGCATAAATTAGATCCAACATCTATGAGAAAAATAATCAATAAAAATAACATAGTACCTTTGTTTAGTGGTGGAGGCTATAGAGAATGGTCCACAAACATTTGAGTGAACTCGCTCCAAGATTTCTCCAGCTATACTATCTCGATCTAGAAAGGAAGATTTCGCATACTTACCCAAGATACAACCTTTGCATGTATTTGTCTACTCAAGCTTTCCTTTGGATAATCCAGTAGAAATCTGCTGCATGATCTTGAGGGCTCCATGGTGCAAGTGGCCCAGTCTTCTATGCCATAGCTCGCCAACATCTTGGCTCTGCACCATCTCAGCTTTGGAACTCAAAGTAGCACAATCGTCTATGTCCAGCTTGTAGAGATTATTTACTCGAATCCTAATTTGCTTGGTCTGTCCAGTACTGATATGCCCCAAGAATACCTTTCCTTTACTAAAGACTACATCATAGGCTTTATCTTCTAGCATAGCGACAAACACAAGATTCTTCTTCGGACCTGGTACATACTTTACATCAGTCGGGGTGAGGGAGAGCTCCATGCTCCCTCTGAAACAAAACCATACCTTCACATGAAACACAGTACCTTCCATTATCGGCCATCTCGATCCGCGTCCGGAGATCCTTCTCCTCCAAGGTACTGAAAATATTCTTGTCACCTGACATGTGGAATTAAGCTCCACTGTCTAGGTACCACACACATCCCACCATGGATGAAACCATGCATGCGATAAGTGAGAAATCTAGCTCAAACTGTGAGACTAGTGCCTTACCATCAGATCCCTTCGAGGAAACCTTCTTGGATTTGTTCTGTGGACAATTCGTAGCATAATGGCCCACTTCATGACAACGAAAGCATCGCACTTTCAATTTGTCAATCTTCTTCCCAGCATGGGAAAAATTGGATTTGGAATGGGACACCTTCCCTTTCCTTTTCCTTTCCTTACTCACTAAGGATAGATTTCCTCATCATCTTTCTTTGATGAGGATCCATCTCTAGTGCTTCTTCTTATTTCCTTGTGCATTAGATTCCACCAAAGTTGTTCCCAATCTGGCAGTTTTTCTCTTCCATTAACCGAGCCTTGGTAGCTATGCCAGCTCTCAGGAAGATCGAGGAGTGCAAGACTCACCATGTCATCATCAGTGGTCATGATCCCTACACTTCCAAGCTCATCAGAGATCGTGTAGCCCTTTTCACGCTTGATCTTATGAAGCTTGTCTTTCAGTGCCAAATTCCTTTTATCATTGTTGTTTTGATATAGATCTTTCAATTTTTTCCACATGGAAAGCGGTGTCTCCTTCCCATGAAGGCTCAAGAAAATGTGGTCTCGAACTCCCTCCAGGAGGATTCTCCTTGCTCTAGCCACACATTTCTTCCATTCTACCAGTTGAGTAACATTAGTCGGCATGGGAATTTCTTGATCGATGAAGTCCTTTAGATCGTTATCCTCTAATACTGTCTCCATGTGATCCTTCCAGGCTATATAATTTGAGCTGCCATCAAGGGCATACTTGAGTCTTAAACTACTGAATACCATTGGTGAAATTGAGATGTGATAAGAAATTGATTTTTATATTCAGGAACCACAAACTTCGAACTTCTCTTTCTTGTATATTGTTCTTTGCCTTGATCACCTTTGCTCTGATACCATGTAGAAATTCCCACTGTAGATCAACAGATTATACAATATAGTAGAAAAAAATACAAGATCTACTTCTAAAACACTTTGTGGAAGATTAATCGAATTGAGGAACATCAAGAGAACGCATATAACTAAGAATGAGAAATCAATCACACATTAAGAAGAAGAAATAACCCGGAGAAAGCCTCAACCTAAAATCCCAATCTCTGTATTATCATACAAATGGAAATCTTGTTCAAGTTACAAAAGGAATCAGCTCTCAAGCTATCCTGCTCTCTCTGCAATCAAACAATACAACTCACAGACTGAAAGACATAATATATGTCCTCCTCAAGCCCTCCAAGCCTCCTATTTCCTTGCACAGTTTTTCTTGGGGTCCAGTGAAGCCATATGTTGGAAATAATACTGAGAGGGGGGGTGAATCAGTATTATCAAGTCATATATTCCTTTTTCAAAATCAAATGATATACGCTACTTTAGTTAATTAAACACACGTATATACACAACTATGCAGAAGGAAACCCGCGTATACAAAGCAAACTTTTAATTTACTTTATCTCTGATGATGATTGTTAATCTATGTTTTAGAATCAAATAACCAGTAACCAGAAGCAGTAAAACAGAGCAGAAAGACAATCACACACAAGAACAAAAGATATAAGGTGGAAACCCAATGTGGGTGAAAACCACCTGCTGCAATTCGTCTCTATCTTCTTTTAAATTAGAAACTTCTTTT
>APFE030536642.1:9242-31960 GCA_000404065.3 Pinus taeda
GTAAATTCCATGGGTCAATGAATAATATGGGTGGATGAGTACCATGGGTTGGTGCCATTTTCCATTCGGATCATTCCTCCCTCCTTAAGAAGCAATGGTCCCCATTGCGTAAAGTTCCCTCCTGCGAAGCCTTTGTTGAATATGAAGAGCCAATGAAGATAAGGGTTTTATGTGGTTAACCCAAAACCCTGATAAATGAAGATCCGAGGATAGAGATACCCTGTAATGCTTGTGACCAACTGTGATTGTGACAGTGTGCGGCCTAGCAAATGGACTTCGATGACAAGGATTTTATGCGGTTGACCCATAACCATGATGTTGGTTGCTGATGAAGTAGCAGGTGCCTACATAGCCTGGGGTGGGAGGGCACGTCTCCAAATAACCCAAGCCGAATACTGCTATGTTGAAATTGATGAATGTGAAGCAGGTGCCTACTAAAGTGGGGTGGAAGGGCACGTCTCCAATGGTAACCCACTTCGAATGCTACTCCAGAATTAAAATGGGCATAACTCAGTCAATATAGCTCAGAATATTTATTATAACCTGTTTTTGGAAGCAGAAGGATCATTTTGCATCTTCCCATGAGTTGGAAATCCTTATTTGGACACTCTAAGATCTCAGATTCGCACTGCAACAGTTCCGCTGTCACAAAAATTCTGATAAAATAACTGATTTTAAATCAGCGATATCTCCCACATCCGAACTCCGATTCGACCCATTTTTTTTTGAAATTGGGTGATTTTTAGAGAGGAATCTAGATCTGGTATTTGTTTTTGTAAATTTTGTACCAACTATTTCATATCTGATCTGCAAAGTCGCCGCCCAGAAAAAAATTCCTGCAAAAAAATTGAGACTAAAATATGCATGAAACCCTCATTCCCATGGAATCGTAACCTGCTCTGATACCACTGATCCGGATCTTGGGAGGAGGCCCCCAAGGTCTGAAAACTTGAAATGGATCTTGGGAGGAGAGACCCCCAAGATCTGAAAACTTGCAATGGATCTTGGGGGAAAGACCCCAAGATCTGAAAATTTGAAATTACCAGAAGAAAAATATAGGAGAATGCCCAATAAACAAAACCACAAAGAAACTTTTTATTAAAACCCAAGTGGAAATAAACCAGCTAGGGCAATGGTAGCTTATCTCTGAGAAGAGATGTGGTGGCTACATACCTCTGAACTGTAAAGGCTACATTGTGGCGGACAATCTGTCCTTTTACAAAATGTGACTTGTTACTTATATTATTTTTCAGTTACAATACCACGGGTCAATTCCATGGGTGAATGAATACCATGGGTGGATTTTACAATACCATGGGCGGATGCCATTTATAATACCATGGGTGAATGAATACCATGGGTGGATTTTACAATACCACAGGCGGATGCCATTTACAATACCATGGGTAAATTCCATGGGTCAATGAATAATATGGGTGGATCAGTACCATGGGTTGATGCCATTTTCCATTCGGATCAGCATGTTAAAGAGTTGGTCTCACCACAACGACTGAGTGTCAGTGATGTCTTACAAGGCTTTCTCATGCCATGTTGTCTCACATGAGTACATGTGCATTGTAATGTTGAGTCATGTCAAGTGTAAGCCGAGTGTCAACAGTTGGATGTAATAGTCATAGAGTAGGTGAAGAGTCACGAGGGTAGTTGAACTGTCACAAAGGGGAATGTCAAGCGTCACCCCACCCTTCGCTATAACTAGTCCCTCATAACTCATTGTATGGGCTTTTGGTCATCCAGCCTTCTATTAAGACTATCTTGAAGAAGGCTTGGACAGTATTGTAACGCGCCTTGGCTTCTCCACTGCACAGAGCTAGTACATCTCTTTGGAGGAGCAGACGGATGTGGTTGTAACGTTCCACTGATGGGGTTAGCAGGTTTAGATGGTGTATTCTATGATTGTGAATTATACTTCTTTATATAATAAAAGCCAACACATTTTCATGCATACGTTGTTATTGTAGTTGGACTACTCTGGTTGCGTTAATGATATATGTTGTTTAACTTAAGTAATTGTATATGAACTGATTTATATATAATTATATGAATCTTGTTGTTAATGTGTTGCATATGTCATTAACGCTGTCACCATCCATGTCAACTGCTCTGCTGGACATCAGACAGACCTTTCTCTGAACCTTGTTATATCAACCGTCACACTCATCTCAGATTGATATGTGAGTGTTGTTCATGTTATCTTACCTTGTATGTTATGACTGCCACATTTGTGTCAACTGCTTTGCCGAAAGCTGTGCATATCCTTTGTGTTGTGTGTTCCTAGCTGAGTTGGGACTGATCCCTTTCAACCTGGAACTCACCTTCACCTTCCTCTCCCTTTGAAGTGTTGGAACCTATCATACTCATTCCTTGACTCACTGCATTAGTCATAACCTTGCTATTGACAAAGTTATCTTACTTGCATCTGTGCGACATCACGGTCAAGGCATTACCTTACAACCCACTGCTGTGACTCCTGCACCAAACAGTATAAAGTATAATTGGGACTTCTTACCGCGGAGATCCCCTTGACATGTTGGTGAATCTAGCTCCGTCAACAACATGAAAATCAGTTTTGCTCGGTCCCGAAGGGAACTGGTCAACTCAATTGCACATGCAATAGTCTGCTCAGCTGGGAGGAACAAGTGCACATTTTTGGTAGAGAGTTGGGCTGGCTTCCCAGAGGGATTGCATAATTTCTGGGTAGAGCAACTGACTACTACCCATGATTGCACAATTTCTAGGCTTAGCAATCCTGTTGAGAGGAATTGTGCAATTTTTCCAGTGAACAGTAACAGGCCGATTTGCACAATTCTGGAGCCCAACAGGCTGCCAGATAGAATTGCGCAATTTTTGGAGGGAAGGATGGTTCTCCTCCATAATTGGGTAATTTCTTGAAGGAGCTGCTCAGCTTGCAGCTGGACCAAGTTTGGAGACAACCTTTGAGGGGGATGCAACAATTTTTTATGGATAGGCTGTCATTTTGTAAGAAAAACACTGAAGCTTATGTACTTGACGAAGCAAGACATGTTGCTGTGAAAGGTTGGTAGGGAGGCTCCAATATGAAGATAAGGAAAAATTTTGGAGCGTAGTTGTATTTTCTACAACACTTGGTGACACACTGGTAGAAATCCAGCTCTCTAAATGAACCTTGTTCATGAAAAGAAAGTCTAACACCTCCAGAAGTATTATTTAGTTCTCAGTTCATCTTGGTTTCCACCTGCTTGATTGTAAGATGTATCAATTGCCAAGCCCTTGGTCGGTCAACACACATTCCAAGCCAAGCCAACATATTTGTTTCGATTGGGGTTGAGGAGTATATGATGCACAAGAAGTATAGTCGTCAGAGTCTTAGTTTCATCTCTGGTGTTGCTCCGTTGCTAGCAGGCCTGGACAGTACCCCGACGAAGTCACGCAAGAACACAAGCATGGCTCTGGTGCCAGTGATCTTGGTTAGTACTCCAACAGAGTTACTTTCATCACCTATCTACGCAGGAAGCCTTTCTCTTCTTTCACCTTATTCATTATTCCTTTTTTCAAACTTTTCTCACTTTTTCATTTTTCATTTTTCATTTTCATAACCATGCATAGCACTTATTCATTTCAGAGGTAGAAGAGGGATCCCGACTTATTGAGAGCAGAAGAGGTTGTTCCTTCAGATAAGTAGTTTATGTATACCCATGATGTTCTTGTTAAGGTTTTCCCCCTCACCTTACTCTACTTGACTAAGCTGCCAAGGGTTAACCCAAAAACAACCGACTAGAGTAGGTGATACTAGTTAGCATGCAAGTGTTGTGTTTTCACCAAGGTTCACTTCGAACAATACGTGTTTTCCATTGATGTATCATGGACTAAAAGTAACAAGTTCTTCATAAAGAGGCAGGATGATAGATAACCGAGTAGTGATAGCTACACAAGGCCTCTTGTACTTTACCCATCTTGTTTCAAGAGTCATGCATGGTTTCATTGTGAAACTAACCTACAAATGAAAACAATAAAAAAACAAAAATCAAAGCAGAAACATAAGTAAATTCAAAATCAAAGTGAGTAAGAAAAAAACAAGCAAACAAAGCAAGAAAGAAAACAAGCATGCATGCAAGCGAACTGAAAGCAAACACTACTCCTACTCCTAAGCTAATGGTGCATGGGCCTGATCACGTGAAGTGATATTTCCAATGCAGCCACTAGTGCATTAGTCGACCCATGTTGGTGAAGGCATAGTTCACGAACAAGATAGTTATGTGAACCAACAAACAAGAAAGATATAACGGTGAAGACAAACACACTCCGAGTTTACAAGCGTCCACAGAACAAAAATAAGTGAAAGCACATGACATGCACTCTGTGGACTTGCCATGGTGTTGTGCTACGCTGCATGTAGATGTTGAGTGTATGCATTCTCTTGAATGTGACATGCAAGAAAACGTGAGAAAGGTAGACCACTTATGTTGCGTAAGTGCGGTTGCTGTGTAAGATTCCTACAATGCATGAACGATGGGATCGTGTAGTTCAAGTGGAGGAACCGAAATCTAGGTGTTTGGTTGATATTCAATGCAAAGCAAAGAGTGATGAGGAGCCTTGAGTGTTTCAACAATTTCCTGACCGGAAGTGAAACCAACCTTAGGATAGAGAGGGATTGACATAACCATCAGCTTGGGTTGAAATGCCTTGATAGTCTGCAGGGTTTCAGCTTCGTTGACAAATAGATCATCGTAGACCAGTGTCTTAGACATATTAAAAACGATTGAATCAACATCGTGATCAAATGAAGAAGTAGAGAGATTGTGACAACCAAGATCGGAAAATTTAGGATGTTTGTCAGCATCCTCATGATTTGATGAATCAGGCAGAGGGTTAGATGAGAAGTAAAGATGTTCACCCTCAGTGTTTTAAGAAATGACAGATGATAGATTAGACAGATTTTAGGAGGAATATGTGTCCTCTCTGCATTGTGATGACATACTGACATCTGACGTGTCCTATGAATGGTTGGAAGAAGAAACATCTGGAAATGGGTCTTCCCAAGGGAAATCAACAATGGTAGAATCACAAGGGATGTCAGGATAAAGCAGAAGAGGCGTGGTTGGAAGGGAGTCATCCTTCACCGCAGGTTGTTCTTTAGATTCCCGCACACACTCATCATGAATGATGGCACAGGTTGGCCACATAACACCAACTTTGTCGACAACTTGATCCTCGTTCACAACAAGTGAGGAGTTTGGAATGGGAAAACACAAGACAGTACAAGTTAGAGGATCAACAAAACACAGGGAGGGAGGTTGAGGGAACGAATCCACATGAAAACTAACAAGCTTGCAAGTCAAATCTACACAGATATCAAGAGCAGTTGGGGTGGGAGGATGTGGCAGTTCAACAGATGCGTATGCATGATCAGCCACATCACTCCACTATGGTGGAGATATTTGAGGAGGTGAAGGCGGACAGTCACTTGTGACAACAACTGTGCCTGCCTATGATTGCACAACTCCATCATCGAAGCTTGCTAAGTGGGGTTCAGATACGCAAAGAAGATACTCAAATCTTCCATAAAGAAATTCCAGATCAATTTCATCTTCAGGAAATCGGTATGCAAGATTACAAAAGCGTGTGTAAAAATGATCAACAGATTCATTGGGAACTTTTCATAATTTCAGAATTTCTTGATTGAGTGCTTTATGGTTAAAGTGATTGAAATCACGGTCTATCTCTGTGACTAGATGATCAAGAGAATAAATATATTTTTCGGGAAGCGTGGGACACTAGTGCATGGGGTGCTCTCGAAGCGTGTAGACGAACAACGTGCATGTCATGTACTCTTCAAAGATTCCATGTCTTTCGCATGAGCCTACAATGCTGCCTGCGTGCCTAACCAAGGCTACGTGACCTCCACCATCAAATGTTTTATGTGACAAGTTATCCGAGAGCTTTTTCGAGATAATGAAGTCATTTCCATAAGACATACACTTAGAAAGAGGAACTCTGTAGTTAGTCATGATAGATATGTAGAGATTTAAAACCGATGTGAGCTTGTGATCTGGCCCTCCTTCTAGCGCCAAAATTTTGATGGTGCTAGACCCACCAACATGTAAGGGGATCTCCTTGGTAAGAAATCCCAATTAGACCTCATACCGTTTGGTGTAGGAGTCCCAATAGTGGGTCGTACAGTAATGCCTTGACCGCGATTTCTCACAAAGGCAAGCAAGATAACTCTGTTAGTAGCAAGGGTGTGACATATGCAGTAAGACAAGGAAGGTGCATAAGAGGTTCTAACACACAAGATTTGAGATGAGTGCACCCCTTGGAAACCTGTGATAGCATGGAGTTAAGAAGGGAACACATGAGCAAGGATGCATCACAACATGAAAGGCAAGTTAGCTAGCAATCCAAGTTGATGGTTAAAGCAACAACACATTTAAGAAAGATTCATACATACATACATAGAAATAGATATACATGCATGCGTAAGAAAACAAATACATATATCATTTAGAGTAAACAGATCTCTGAAATACAATACAACATATGCATGAAACGTGTTGGCTCTTGTTATATTAAGAAGTGTAAGTTCCATTCATACAATACATCCATGTCCAACCACTAGTTCCAACAACGGAACGTTACAGCCATAACCATCGGCTCCTCCAAACAGATGTACTAGCTCTGTGTCATGGAGAATCCAAGGCTCGTTACAATACTTTCCAAGCTTTCTCTAAGATAGTCCTATCGGAAGCTTGGTTGACCAAAAGCCTTTACAATGAGTTATGAGGTTCTATTTATAGCAAAGGGTGGGGTGACCCTTGACATTCCCCTTTGTGACAAGTCATCTACCCTCATGACTCTTCATCTACTCTATGACTGTTACATCCAACTATCGACACTTTAACTTCCACTTGACAAGACATTACATTACAATGTACATGTGCCCATGTGAGACAAAGTGACTTGAGCAAGCCATGAAAGACATTGCTGACACTCGGTATATTGTGATGAGACCAACTCTTTGACATGCTTGTGATGGGGAAGGTGGTGAGTTAATGCCAAGCTTGGTCGTCCTTGATGGTGTGCATGCGCTCCATGGTGACATCTTGCTGAAGTGAACTCTTGCCTCTGTTGCATCTCGGTGCATTGGTGTGACTCCTCCATCCAACTCATCTGCTAACATGTGCATGGTCTTCTTGGGTGCGTTCGAACCGACAACACACTGATGCATAGTGTCCATGGTGATCTTCCAGTGTGTGTTGGTGGTCATGTGCATCAACTGTCAACTACATGTTCAGCTCCAATAAGACTTGCTTCTTGTCTTTGCCTCGGTGAGTGTGCCAAATGGGTTAGATCGCATGCATGTGCACAATGACATTCATGTTGTTGAATTCCCTTGCATGTGATCAACAAAACTGCTCACCATGTCTGCTCCGTGCCAACTATTAGGATGGATCTATAACTTGTATGAGTGTAGTTTCATTTGTGAGTACATGTTGCGCCTCCTATTGTACCTGCTCTTGCTGCAACTCATTCTCTTGTCTATGTAGCTCATGTTCTTCCTTGGATTGTTGGTTCAGCACATGCAACTGCTTCTCTTTTTCATTCTCTGCCTTCACGCGATCTTCATGTCACGCCATCACCTCATAGCTTGAGTCTCTAAAGTTTCTTTCATCACAAGTGGATCTGCTTGAGCTTGCAACTTTGTTCCACCTATGTGTTGTCAACAACCTTCCTCTAACGTTTGTTGCATCTGGTATGCTGCCTTCAGCTGTTGTTCATAGTGCTGCTTGCTGTATCATATCTTGATGTCCTCGTGTACGAAAAAATTGATGTCTTCGTGGGTAGGCAAGTTCATAGACACTTGATTGACTGCATCCCCAAGTGTGCTCTGAACGGTGTCTTCAACCCTGCTCTCCTGGAAACCATTGTACATGTGCTGTTGAGAGGTAGATGAACACCTGCATTACCTAGAGACATGGAAAAACTCATGGCAAGCAATCTGTCAATCGAAAACCAAAATGAACATCAGAACTGACTTGCAACATACCTATGTGATTGATCATGAAGGTTGCGCAATTTCTTCCGGGAGGTCAGGAGGCTAACTGCAAAAACTGCGCAAAGCACAGTCCAGGCTGTTAGTTGAATGCTGGAACTGCGCAATGCATAGTCCAGTCTAGCCTGTTGAGGATTGGAACTGTGCAATGCGCAATTCCAGTCAATAGTGACATGCAACCAGCAAACTGTATTGCGCAGTTTCTGGGGCCAACAGGACACTGCTTCCAAGAATTGCGCAATGCATGCTTGGAGGTCAGTTCCTAGCTAGACTTGCACAATTTCTTGAGGGAAGGTAGAGCCCTTGCTTTTGAAAATGCATAGTGCTAGTTGGGCAAGGCACGATTTGGGCTGAGGCAGCGTGGTCCAGTCGACGGGCGACTGAAAACATGAGAAGTATGAATGCATGATGAGATGAGTGCAAACAAGAGTGAATGGTTATTCATGCAAACATCAAGTGCAGGATTCAGAAAATGGGGAAAGCATGCATACATGTGAAGTGAGTCACCACAATGACGATCGTTTGTGTAAAACAGTGTCATACATGCGACCACAGTGAGATGTTAACGAAAAATGAAACAGTGCTAGTACAAGCTAGTATGCATGTAAACGATAGCAAGTGCTCATTGAAATCAAACATAAAACACTCACACAAAGTGAAACAAAAAAAATGATAGAAATGCAACACAAGACATGGAAGGTGGGCTAACCCAAAACAACTAAGCTGAATTTGCCAACAAATCCTAGATGTAATGTGGGATGTCAGAGATGCAAGGTTGATGTGAGGAATGAGCTTTGTAGCGTCTGGTTCATGAGTTTTGATAAAATCGAAGATGTGATGCACATGCCACAAATCTAATAAGAGCGACACTTGATGGGAGGTTTCTGAAATGCTCCTTGCATGCAACCTCCAACTACTAAAATTAGATCCCTGAATTAAGGGATGCCTTTGAATGTTGCCTTGGAAGAAGCAACCCATGCATGCAAATCATTTTTTCTCGGTCCTGGAGAGAACCCGTCAACTCAACTGCACATGCAATAGTCTGCTCAGCTGGGAGAAAAAAATGTGCATTTATGGGAGGGAACTAGGCTAGTTTCCCAGAGGGATTGCACAATTTTTTGGCTGAGCAGTCCTGCTGGGAGGAATTGCGCAAGTTTTCTAGTGAATAGTAATAGGCAGATTTGCACAATTCTGGAGCCTAGCAAGCTGCTAGATAGAATTGCGTATTTTTGGAGGGAAGGCACGTTCCCCTCTAGAATTGTGCAATTTCTTGAGGGATCTGCTCAGCCTGCAGTTGGACCAAGTTGGGTGAATCAACCTGTGAGGGGGATGCAACAAGCTTTAATGGACAGGCTGTCATTCTGCAAGAAAAACAATGAAGCTTGTGTACTTGACAAAGCAAGACATGCTTTTGTGAAAGGTTGGTAGGGAGGCTCCAAAACTAAGCTAAGGAAAATTTTTGGAGGGTGGTTGTAGCCGCTACAAGACTTAGTTTTAGGGGAATAAGATGTTATAGATGGATGAAAAGGATGTGGCTTGCTCAAGTTTTTCATGATGAAAAATATGAGGGCTTAGAATAGACTATTGAACATGCTTATTAGCTATTGGGACCCAAAGTAAGGACATTTTATCATTGATTCTATGCCTTTGCGAATCAAAGTAGAATATATTTACTTTATCACAGGGATTTCAAGATGAGGAGAAATAGTGAACTTGAAACGAAAGGCAAGTGGATCCCTAAACTTAGATGATTACATTTCCATTTATTGTGCACTAGGAACACATAAAGTAGGGACTCAAAACCCGATTGGAAGCATCACAAATTTGGCAATAAAAATCATCCTTTTCACAATTGCCAAAGTATCTAGATCAAATTCACTGCATCAAGCTTCACGACCAACTATGTTCTTAAGAGTAGAATGTCTTAAAATCCATGGTTTATGACTGGTGTATTGCGCTCTTAGGTAACATGAAGAGTCAATTGACATCATGTAGAAATTAGAGCCAAAAAAATTGGTTATGGCACTATCCTTTGCTCATTTTTCTTTGAGAAAATATCGACATTGCGTCCACGTGTAATACCCCACATTGACAATCCAAGAGATCCCAAAATGGTGAGGTGGGAAGATATAACGAGAAAAGTTAGAGGGGACCAAGTCACTCAGGCTTATTTTGATGACGAGTTCTCTCAATGGTGGGAGAAACATGTCATAAGTATAGAAGACTAACCCTATGCAGGACTATATTTTTGAGGATATCCAGAACTAGCACTTCTTGACAGTGCTATATGAGGTGAGATTGGTCATGATTTTTTGTTTTCTTAATTATATTTCATTTTTTTTAAATATATTCTCAAGAATTTGATTTTTTTTTTCGTGGAACAAAAGTATCGATAAAATTTAATGGTAATGATACATATTTTGGACCAGTAAGGCCTGAAGGTCTACCAAGGCACAAACATCATGGTAGGGATGTGAAAGGAAAAAAAACTGAGTTTGAGAGAGCCCTTCAAGCTGTTCAAATGAATTTGGAGAGTCTAACTCACCAAGTTCTAATGACAACTTTAGAGGATCTACTAGAGGCTACACTGAGACATGTGGTGGGAGTACCATGAGATTGGGTGCAACTCTTCCGACGAGTGGAAAATGCCATCGTCCATTATCGTGACAAACATCCAAGATAAGGCCCCCATGCTTAGAGATTTTTTTGATTTGACTAATCAAATATACACATTATTGGGCATAAGCCCTAATTTTGTAGGACATTTGTCCACATTTTGTAAAATTTTGCACACTATATATCTATATATATATAATGATTTCGAGGTGATTTGATCACATATAAAGATGAAAAATGTCATGATGTTTTCTTTTAATGTGAGGAATGATTAATATGCCAATCTAATACATAGTTGCTTTAGAATCACAAATCAATTATCTGATCGTGGAATATGAATGTATGTTGTAAAATTAAATGATCATTAAAGTAATCTCACTCTTAAGAATTGTTGATGTAATAAAGGATATCTCACACAATAAACATTATTTAACTGAGACACCACCAGTTATGAGTCTAAATAAAATATTGATGATTAGATATGATGAGATATCGCTTCTGAAAGTAATTCAATAACAACACTGTATTCTACCATATTATTAGAAGCAATACCCATACATGTGCCACGAATAACCAACAATTGGCCAAATGGATAATAAATTACCCAAGATGTGGAAGCTATGTTCTTGGTGTGCCTACTAGCATTATCTACAAATCCTAAGTAAATTAGATCACCCATTGACACCTTCCAAAGCATATCAAAAACACCTTTAACTCCATCACCAATAAACCCATAGATAGAACCAAAAATCACTACGTACAATATTTACAAAAAAAAAGAAGAAAATGCTTAGGTAGTATCCTAAACATAATACTTCTTGAGATAGAGCCCATTCTTGGGATCAAATAACACATTTCCTTCAAAACAAACCAATTTGTAAGCACCCTTATTCAAGACACGTTTAACGATATAAGGATCGTACCGCATAGGTTTGAACTTGCTTGCCCCCAAGGCATATTTATCTTGGTCATACACCAAAACAAGGTCACCTTCAGAGAAAACATTAAGGTGTACAAACTTATCATATTGTGCTTTAACTCTCTTTTTATTGGCCTCATTCGTTGTAGTGACATATTGATTCTGCTCATTAAGATGTACTAAGTGAACAAGATGCTCTTCTAAGCTTGACATGTCGGGAAGAAGTTGGACTAATAACTTGAGATATGGAATCTGACATTCTATGGGAAGGACTAATTCCATATCACATACAAACCGAAAATGAGTAAATCCTGTAGCAATCTTGACAGATGTTCGTTATGTCCACAAAGCAAGATATAATATGATGTTCCAATTGGAATTAGCTTAATTAAAAGCCCTTTGTAGGATTGTTTTGAGGGATTTATTAACGACTTCAACTTTCCCATTAGCCTGGGGATAATAAGGAGAGGAATGATCCTACCTAAATCCCAATTTAGAATTAAATCTAGACATCATCCTATTCTGAAAGTGTTTTCCATGGTCAGTGATAATCTCTCTAGAGATACCAAAACATGAAATGACTTGATTGAAAAAGAAAAGTGTCAATGTCTCACCATCATTATTAAAGGTAGGCATGGCTTCATCCCACTTCGTAAAGTAGTCAATTTCCATGATAATATATATTTATTCCCCCTCGCCGAGGTTAGGTGACATATTGTAAAATCTATTCCCCATTTAGTGAATGGACCAACAGTAAGAATGGGAAAAAATGGAGCTATATGAGCACACATTTTCCAAGTATACACTTGACAAGGGTGGTATTTTTTGACTGCTTCAATACAATCTTTGAAAATTGACGGGTAGAAATATTCTGTGCGTAAGATATTTTGTGTTGTTTCTAGCCTAGATAGATGACCACCGCAAGCCCCATTGTGACAATCATTTAAAACTGAATCAACCTCTTCCAAGATTAAGCAACATCTTAGGATGAAGCTAACCCCACAACAATATAATGTATTGATGATAATCAAATAATTTTTAGTGAGATGATGCAATTTTCAATGATCATCCTAGAAAAGGACTGAGGGAACTTCAAAGTCTAGAGATATACTATGATGTATCCATACCAAGGGTCTTGTGAGGAGATCAAAAATAGGTGTTCGTCAGGAAATAATTAATCAAAACTAGATTCTCGATCAGAAGGTAGTTTTGAAATCAATTTTTCGAAAACCAAGGATTTCTTTGATTTTGCCAACATAAACTCAAGATCAAATTCATGCAAAATCACAATCCATTTATTGTATTTTCCCCAATCACTCACCTATTGAGGACAAATTGAAAATATTGACATTATCAATGTGGTTTTCCTAAACAAAATATAACGACAGAGCCATTAGACAACATGAAATGTTTCCAAAGCCAATTTATCAACCCAAGAATATTGAATTTTAGGGCCTACCAAGCCACACCTAAGGTAATAGATAACATATTCATTAAAAGCATTGTCTTCCTGAACTAGGACCATACCAATAGTATATTTTTCCACCATAAGATACAAAAGAAAATCAATGTTATAATCAAGTCGACTGAGTAAAGGAGAAAATGTTAATTCTTTTTCAAAGCATCAAAAGGGTGTTGAGTGAATTCGTCCCAAATGAATGGAACTCATTTCTTAAGAAAGCGCTCGAAACCTTTGGTTATCTCGACGTGATTTACAATAAATATCTGTAAAAAAATGGCCTTCCCTTAAAGAATTTGAAGTTGAAATATATTTGAAGGGGGAGACAACTGAAGTATCGCCTCAAGCTTTAAGGGGTCAACCTTGATCCCTTCATTCAAAACGATGAATCCCAACAATCGACATGATGTTACGGCAAATACACACTTATGGGGATTCAACTGGATTTTATAAAAACGACATATTTCAAAAATAAGACGAAGATCATTTGGATGTTTCGCTATTTTTTGAGAGCAAGAAACTAGATCATCCAAGTGAGCTTCTATAATATGTTTGATATCATGGAAAGCATAAGACATAGGCCGCTTAAAGGCGACTCTAGCATTTTTTAGGTCAAAAGGCATTTTCCTATATGCAAACGTACCCCAAGGACAAATAAATGTTGTACTATATTAATCTTCAGGACAAATTGTAATTTGATTATATCTAAAGAATCTATCCATGAAGGATAAAATCTCATTTTCATCTCACTCATCAACGATTTAGTCTATAAATGGAGTGGGGAAATTGCCTTTGGAACAAGATTTATTGAGGTCCCTAAAATTGATGCATACACAAATTATTCCTTGTTTCTTCTCAACCAAAATGAGATTTGAAACACATTCTGTAAGAGGAGCAATGTAGATGAAGCGTGCTTTAAGCAGTTTCTCTACTTCTTCCTTGATAACTGCAAATTTCCTAAGGTTTACCGATCGATTCTTTTGGTGTACCAGTTTCACATTTTTGTAAGCCTTGATTTTATGTTGAACAATTCTAGGATAAATCTCGAGAATTTTCTTGTAAGACCACACATACACATCATGAATCTTTTTAAATAGATTGGTATATAATTTGGCCTCTTCAAGGGAACAATATGCTCTTATCAAGACATTTTTGATAATGTTGGGATTTTTGGAAATGTTCATCAGAATGGTTTGTGAGATATTAACCATGTTTCCTTTGGAAAAAATATGTGCTAGAGCCAAAGGGTTTAAAATCCTATGGACATTTCCATAGGAGGTGGAACAAGACAAAATTGAATAAACCTTCTACAATTTAGGGGGAAAAGAAGAATGATGATGAAAATCATCCCACATTCTTTCTACACCTGTCATTGCTTTTAGAAACCTCTTTAGATGGTAAAATGATATTAAGACAATCAATAGCCATAGTCAAGTTAATTGCCCAAATAGGAATTTCTTCATTATCTAAATCTTCTGGTGAAATAGAGATTGGGCTTGTGTTTGTAGCATTACTAACAATTGAACGATATGCAATTTCAATTGTAGACATGGGATAAGACATTCCAACAATTTACCCTTCTTCCAATGCTGAAAGAGAAGGTCCAAGGATCTTAAAAATAATTAGTTCTAAAATAATGTCCTCAAGGAATTGTCTTGGATGTTGAAGAAATTACATTGATGCATAATATTGGAGTTGGAAGATCAAAAGCACCCATCAATGAGAAATGAATCCCAACCCCCAAATTCTCAATATGTTGTTGATAATTATTAACCAATAGGACAATAGAATCAGAAGATGCATTAGGATCATTAGGAAAATATGCCAACTGATCAATAATAACTATTATACCATCAAGAGGGAAACATAGCATTCGAAATGAGTATGAAACAACAACTTGCATTATGTAGACCCAATTTCAAACTAGCAAAAGATTATAATCAAGATTAACATCAACTATTTCTACTTTCACGTTGAATATCTTGACCCTTAATCCAACCGGGAAGGAAGGAAAAATCCCATGAGGCCTATAAAAGTGTCCATTGAATGCAGTGAAAAGTGTTGGGGAGGGAACCACTTCAGGAGACCCAATTTTTTTCCAACATGACATAAAGATTACACATGTGGAAGCTCCTTCATCGACTATGGTACAAAATATTGTCTTCTTTCAATACATAAGTTTAATTTGAAAAGCTACATGATGATGGAGTCTTGGCTTAAAATTTGTAGTATCAAACATAATTACTTGATAATTCCTCAGGTCAACTACTCCTATCATAGTGAGTAAGACACTCCTTTTTTCCAGGCGTGACCAAAGTACCTCTAACGCTAACATAACATAGGGACTTTGAGCTAAATCATTGACAATAAAATAGTTTTGAGCAACCCTAGTGTTTGGATTAAAATTCGAGCATTTTGGGGATCCTTTCGACATTTGAGGTATATATTAAATGATAAGCCTCTCTATATGAAGAGGTTCTTGAGAATTAGAAGAAATTTTAGCCTTTGAAGACTTCAGGTCTCCATAATCATGAGCTCTAGTTGATATACAAATATGAGTTTGAAGCATATATATATCCAATGGGGATTCCCCTTCTAACTGGGTGCTCTTTGAAGGGGTTCTAGCATTAGCATTTGCGAAAGTAAGTAATTGTTTCCCTGGGGGAAAGGGTTGTTAAGCACAACCTGGGAACTAGAAGAAGCTTGTCGAGCTAACAAGAGCTGAGCATCTTGAATATTGGGGCAAAGATGTGTAAGATGATCCCCACTGCATGAATTGAAACGAAATTAAAGTTTATTTTTAGGTTATTTCTTGCCCTCACTAGTGTTATAATTTGGTTTATTTATATTCCCCTTATCTTCCTTACCCTTCTTCTTACCTCATCCTTCCTTCTTCCCATCAAATTATTGGTTTCCTTTAGGATTAGAGGATTGAAATGTTGAGAAATCTGGGGGTAACTAACTTAGGTGATTTCTCTTACTTTAATAACTGCTTGTGATGTATTTTTAATTAACTTTATTATATTCTTATTTCACTTGATTACAACTAGTGTTCTTATCATAAAAAAACTACCAAACTATGAAATAAAATGAGACAAGATGACACAATATATAAACTATCATCGAGGGCCAAAACCTCTCCTCTTGAGATGAAAATTCACAAGAATTATTCTTTTCTTATAGAATGATCAAACAATGAATTCCAAGACCTATGAACCTTGAAAAATACCCCTCCAAGACCAAGTCAAAATTTTCCTTCTTGATGAACCTTTCTAACAATTTTGACCTAGCAGCTTCCGACACCTTCAACCTAGCAACAACTTTGACTTTCTATCAAATTTGACTTCCCCAACAACTTCTTCTGTAACTTCGACTTCCCCAACAATTTTTTTTGCAACTTTGAATTCCCCAACAATTTCTTCTACAACTTTGACTTCTCCAGTAACTTCTAAGATTTTGGTCTAGCAGCTACCTTAGAAACCATAACACAAGAGAGAGAGATGTCCAAAAATTCAAACTTGCTTCTCTTCTTCTTTTCCTTGATTTTCGTCCTTTTTTTCCTTGTCTTCCAACTTCTTTCTTTAGGAGACCGAACTTATTTCTTGCTTGAATGAATGCCTCTCTAAATAAAGTCTAGGTTCCCTTATATATATGCTTCTTAGGAGGTTGAATTGATGTCCATGAGGCCGACTTGATCCTTCTTTTAGGCCGACTTGTTTGACAAGGTCTTGGAGGGTCTTTAAGACATTTTTGACTTTACAAGAAACAACATGCCCAAAGGGGTCTCACATGTATGAAAATGACTCTTCATAGCTCTATGACAAACCTAGAAGCACTTAATGAGTGCTTGACCTATAAAGAAAATAACCTTGAGCATGAAACCCATGCATCAAGCATGACAATAATAAATTTATTTTCTCTTTAATATCAAATACATAAAATCATGATTACATTAGAAATTATGAATACCAAACTTAGTTACACATTTCAACACTCCCTCTTAACTAGGGAGGTATTCATAATCCATAGAAGGTACTTAGACATTCTCATACTAAAGAATTATCATAAGAAGAGTCAGATTGGAAAGCCATCTTATAAGCTATCTTATCAGCTTATACTAGTGCATCTAATTATATTAACCGACATTGTCACATAGCAAGGCCTTGACTAATAACTCTATCTCTCCACAAGGTAAGAACAAAATGCTGGTGAGACAATACTAATAAAAACCATCATCATTGTCTCTCAAGGCACATACCCCTGTAACAACCCTGGTGAAAATTCCATTTAATAAAAGTTGAAAACAATAACCACGTTCGACGGGACACTTATTCCAAGATGAATGTTGGAACCAAGACATCCTAGGGGGGTGTTCATTTGGTTGTTTATGGCTAAGGAAATTGGCTAAGGCTTTGGAAATGAAAAATGGCATTTTTGGCACAATTATTTATCAAAATAATAGAAACTAGGAGAAAATGGAGGTGAAAGGTCACATGTTGCATGTGAGGATGAAAATGAAGGAAAATAATGGGAAATGAAGAAAATAGAGGCTTCATTGATAAACAGGCTTATGAGGATCAGTTGGTAACCTTTTTTCAGTGTCGCTTTAGAGCTCTATCATTATTCTCTCTCTCTTTCTCTCACTCTTGGACACTTAGAGTTTCTTGGAGCACTTTGGCATTGGAGCAAGAAAGGAAAATAAGGAAAGATAAAGAAAAGATCAAGAAGGGAAAGTTAGGATCAAGCAACTAAAACATGCTTCATTCCAGGTATCAACTTGCATGTGTATTGTCCTTGCTAGATTTGGCATGCATGAGATTGCATGTGGTTCTTTTCTACCATGGCATCGGTTTTGCCAGGTGTGGCAATATTTTCAGCCTAGCCTTGCCATTTCCTGATGTAGGTTTTAACCCTGTACAGAAATTACCTGCATACAAATTCTAAAACACAAAAGATAAACAATGCAAGAGAATAACACATAAAACACATATACATAGAAATTTTCCCCTGGATCCCAAAACTGGGACTACCAAATTGATTTTTCATTATGTTCCTTTCAATGTTACAATACATATTTATACATGCCGAAGCATCCAATACCATGGACCGAAAACCATCGCATCCAAAACCATGTGCGAAAATCATGCACAAACCCATAGGTAGGTCCGCCCAACCTAATATAGGGTCCAAAAACAAAATTTTCTAGGGTGCTACCCTTGACCCCATAGAGGGGGGTTACTTGCACCCCTCAAACCCCTTGTGACCCCCCCACTATGCAATCGGCGCAACGAAAGGGGGGCCTCGCCCCCCTTCTAACCCCCTGGTTAACTACATGGGCTAGTCGTGGAAAGAATATAACACAACCCAATGTTCTCCCACTTGTTGTTTTCTTTCCACAGGGGGCCATAAGAGAGCTTAGTCATTTATCCAGCCATGCAACGCCCATTGTTTCTCTACACCAAGAGAACTTCTCAGAGCTCACAGATTTTGTCAATGCATCTGTAGTATTCTTCGAAGTGTCCACCTTTACCAGCAACACCTTTTTGTCTTCTATCATATCCATCACAAAGTGATACTGAACATCAATATTCTTTGTCTTTGACTGATATGCAGGGTTCTTTGCCAAGAAAATCGCACTTTGGCTGTCACAGTCTATCCTTATAGCTCCCTGTACTAACTCCATACTTGAACACAATCTCTGCAACCAAACTTCTTCCTTGCTTGCATGAGTGGCTGTCATGTATTTTGCCTCTGTAGTTGGTAGTGCCACTACAGATTGTTTCTTACTCATCCAACTGACTACACCTCCAAATAGGTTAAACACATACCCACTTGTAGATATTCTTTGATCTAGATCTCTAGCCTAGTCTGCATCAACAAAGCCACGAATATCCAACACTCTGTCCAATCCTGGTCTTCCTTGATAGCACAAACCATAATCACTAGTGCCACACAAATACTTAAAAATCTGCTTCACTGTTGTCCAGTGCTCCTTCCCTGGTTTTGACATAAACCTACTCAATACTCCCACTGCATGTGCAATGTCTGGTCTAGTACAGACCATCGCATACATTAGGCTACCGAATACACTTGCATATGGAACACGAGACATGTCCTCTTCCTCTTCTTGTGTCTTGGGAAACTATTCAACAGATAACTTTACACCTACAGGAATAGGAACCTTCACTGGTTTACTATCCTGCATATTAAACCTCTGCAATATTGTCTCAACATACTTCCTCTGGTTTAACCAAAGCTTCCTCTTTGTCCAATCTCTTTTAATTTCCATGCCCAAAATATAGTTTTGTAGCACCGAGATCTTTCATGTCGAATTTGGAGGACAATTGGGTCTTCAAATCCTGGATAATTTCTTTGTCATTTCCAACCAACAACATATCATCCACATACAAGACCAGATAAATAACACAGCCACCAATTAATTTAAAATACACACAATGATTTGCTTTTCTTCTGGTGAAGCCAAGTCCCCGTATAAATGTATCAAATTTCTAATACCACATCCCTGGTGACTGTTTTAACCCATACAAAGACTTATTTAACTTGCATACCAGTTGTCTTACCCTTCACTACAAAGCCTTCAGGTTGCTTCATGTAGATCTCCTCTTGCAAATCCCCGTGAAGAAATGTTGTCTTCACATCCATCTGTTCTACCTCAAAATCAAAAGCAGCAGCAACAAATAAAAGTAATCTAATATAAGTTACCTTGGCAACAGGAGAAAAAATATCACCAAAATCGATTCCCGACACCTGGGAATAACCTTTTGCTACCAACCGAGCTTTGTATTTCTCCACCTTCCCTTCTGCATTTGTCTTCTTCTTGAACACCCATTTGCTGCCAATGGGTTTCCTTCCAGCCGGCAACTCCACTAGATCCCAAGCCTCATTTTTGTGCAAAGATGCCATTTCATCAACCATGGCCTCTTTCCAGAGTTTTCCATCCTCTGAATCCACTGCTTCCTTCACAGTTCTGGGATCATCATCAGTAACAGACAAAGCAAAGTTTGAACAGAAAGCAGATGGGCTATACCTTTCCGACTGCCTTCTTTCTCGAGCTGATCTTCTCACAGCCGGAGTTTGTGGCTCTTCATCTTCTGATTCCTCCTCTGCTACAGAGTCTGATTCTTCCTCCTTTAGTTCAAACTCTATCTTCACAGGTTCCTTTGGTTGGACTTCATGTTTTATAACATCTTTCACCTCTCTAAACACCACATCTTAGTTGTACACAACCTTCCTTGTTACTGGGTTCCAAAGCTTATAACCCTTTAAACCATCCGTATACCCAATAAAGATGAACTTTTAAGATTTACTATCCAACTTGGTTCATTTCTCATTTGGAACATGTACATATGCATCAAATCCAAATACCCTCAGATGTGAAAGAGAGGGTTTCTTACCAGTCCATACCTCTTGTGGAGTCTTATCCTCCAACAATAATGAAGGTGATCTATTGACCAGATAACATGCTATCTCCACCACCTCTACCCAAAATTACTATCCTAACTCGCACCACTAAGAATGATTCTTACCCTTTCCATCAACATCTTGTTCATTCTTTCTGCAACTCCATTTTGATAAGGTGTACATGGAGTAGTATTATGCCGTGCTACACCACACTTCTTACAGAATTCGTCAAACTCCTTACTGCAAAAATCTCCACCGTTATCTGTCCTCAACAACTTTATATTATTCTCTGTCTAGGTTTCCACCAGAGCCTTAAATTCTTTAAACCTGTCAGAGACTTCAAATTTATTCTTAAGGAAATATATCCATGTATTCCTTGAGAAGTCATCTATAAATGATACATAGTACACAAACTTACCTAATGATAGAACCTTCACAGGTCCAAACACATCACTATGCAAAAGCCCTAATATCTGTTTCGCCCTCTTACCACCAGAGGGGAAACTCACCCGATTCTGCTTCCCATATACACAATTTTCACAGAAATCAAACTCAAGAGAGCTATTACTCATACCTTCTACCATACCTTTACCATGAAGTGTTCGAAGGCCCTTCTCTCTAATATGTCCAAGCCTTTGTTTCCACAACATGGTCTTCTCTCCAGAGACCACAAGATTTTCCGCTCCACTTTCAGGGACCACAGAGTTGTTGCACCCATCAACAACAGTGCTACCTTGCAGCTTGTACAAAATTCTAATCTGAACTCCCCACATCAATACCAGTGCTCCCCGAACCATCTTGTAGGTATCCTTCTCGAACACTGTTTTTACACCTGCATCATCCAACTTGCTTACAGAAATCATATTTCTGGCCAATGCAGGAATATGCAGAACACCCGGATGTGTTCTAACCTTCCACCTTGCAACTTCAACTTTACTTTTCCACAACCAACAATTCTAGCCTTCCTATCATCCCCTAAGAAGACATCACTGCCATCGTATTTCTCATACTCGCAAAACCACTCTCTATGGGGAGTGAAGTGAAAGGATGCACCTGAGTCAATCAACCATGCCTCATGATCTACATGTGTACTTGAAGAAGCCAAGTACACATCCCCACCTTCATCTAAGGTGGTTTAACCTCTGCAGAAGGAGCATCACCAGATCCCTTTCCTTTGTCAGGAGCTTTAGATTTACAGTCCCTTTTGTGGCGCCCTTCCTTTTCGCATTTCTAGCAAACCACCTTTACAAGTTTTCCTGGAGATTTAGATCTCCCACTTGATGACTTATTTTTGTTTCTGTACTGGGACCTTCCTCGTACAGACAAGGCATCACCATTCTGGCTCTCCATATTTTTTCATCTCATCTCCCCCGTCAGCAAGAATGAGACTATTTCATCAAATTGCAAGGCAGTTGCATTGCTACCTATTGCAATGACCAGACTATCCCACGAATCTGGTAGAGAACACAACAAACTGATGCACTTATATTCATCTAAAATTTTAATATCAACAAATAATAATTGACTTACCACAATATTAAATGCATTCAGATGCTCTTTCACCGAATCTCCATCTTTCACCCTCAGGTTATACAACTTTTTCCGTAGGAACAATTTACTCACCAGAGACTTAGATTGGTACAAAGTCCTTAACATGTCCCACAAAGAATTCACCGTAGCTTCCCCTGATACATTCAACAATACTAAATCCGAGACACACAATTGTATTGTGCTCTTTGCCTTCCGATCCAACTTCTTCCATTCTTCATTGGACACTCCCATTGGTTTAGTACCTGGATCTACTGAGATCCACTAATCTTTATCCACCAACAAATCCTCCATCTTGAGTTTCCACAACTCAAAACTATGACCATTAAATGTTTTGATCTCTATCTTTACGCTGCTCACTATCTTCTTTCACCGCCAGAATCGATTTCCCAGATCTCCCATTGAACAGGGTCTACCACAAACCCAAGCAAAACCCCTCAGCAAAAAATGTATCCTCTTGAAGCCAAAACAACTCTGATACCAAATGTAGGTTTTAACCCCACACAGAAATTACCTACATACGAATTCTAAAACATAGAAAATAAACAATGCGAGAGAATAACACATAAAACACATATACACAGAGATTTTCCCCTAGATCCCAAAATCGAGACTACCATATTGATTTTTCATTATGTTCCTTTCAATTTTACAATACATATTTATACATGCCGAAGCATCCAATACCATGGACCGAAAACCATCAC
>APFE030536649.1:0-17011 GCA_000404065.3 Pinus taeda
CGTTTATTCGGTCCCACCTCCAAGCAACCTAGTCGTTTCCTTCGATTGGAATCTACTAGGCAGACCCCGTTTACCGTCTAATGTACCATTCTGAATCATTGTACAAGCTTACAGAATGGTCATGGTCAGTACTATCATAGATGAAGGGGCTTCTATGAGTATCCTTTCCTCAACTGCTTGGAAAGCACTTGGTTTTCCATCACTTATGCCTGAGATGCGAAATCTAATAGGGTTCGATAAAGGAACCAGTCAACCATTAGGGATCCTTTTGAGTTTGCCTATAACTTTGAGAGAGAAAACCATGTATCTGAACGTAATGGTAGTCAAAGGACCTTTATATTATAATCTACTCCTTGGGCGTGACTATATTTATAGCATGGGAGCCATTGTCTCCTCACTCTTTCGAGTAATGTGTTTTCCGCATGAAGGCCAAGTGGTCCAGCTCGTAGACCAGCTTTCATTCCCCGACTCACACATAGATAATAGTTAAATAAGATCCCTAACTAGTCTTTTCATGTAAGGAATGTCTCATCAATCTCGAATCCGTCCGCCTGAAGAACGCGAGTAATTCGGTGGCCATGACTGAAACCTAGGGGGCATACACCTTGGTCTGCTTCGGCAAGGAAACTTTGGGTATAGGGTAGGTTTCCCCGAAGGATATATGACTAGTCTGACACCCATCCATTTAGGAAAATGGGATTAGACCAGAATAAGATTCCCTCGTCAAGGTTAGGTGGTTGGAGCTAGAATCACCTTTGTCCAAATGGACTAAGACGGGAAGTGTTTCTGTCTGCTACGCAGATGGACACTATCTTGCAAATGCGAGAACTTCTATATTGTAGCCTGGATAATTTATTTCACTATACCTGGGGGCATGCAAACCTTTTTGCATGCAAGTGAAAAGCGACCACCGTAACGCTAACTCCATAGTTTCTGCTAACTTCAACTGCTTAAGTTAGGTGATTGGTCGGATCGACCATTCACCTTTATAGGGGCCAAGTGGCACTGGCAAAGTAAAGGAAGAATTTTCCTACCTAGCCTTAGTAGTTAATTAACCCTTAGGATAGTAGTTGGTCATTCCTAGCTTGCATAATGAAAGGATAGGGAGTAAAGCTTTGAATGGTGCAAGCTCCACAAAAATGGAATCTATCGATGAGACATCCTTATTATGCGACTAGCACGAGCAGTTTTTATGTGAAGTTCAAGCTTGTTAAAAATTAAACCTAAGTAATGAGCAAATGTTCCCCCAGAGTTTAAGCTCATTAAAAAATGAACCAACCTCTGGTACATAACCATTGTGAATGCATTATCATCAGCTTTTTGAGCCCTGGTCATGCTCTTACCATCACCTCCACTCTATTTTTTGCCGATCATACACCTCCATTTGATTGTTTACCCTTTTGAGGAAAAGCTGAGACGAGTGATTCTGTTAGCCATCCTTGTGACACTGCCGTGATTGGAAAATTCCAAGCCTCACTTGGAATTAGCAACTACCCGAAAATATCACTCGTTCCTCAAAAATGAGTCTCCTTTAAGCTCTTTTCATCTGACTCATAAAATATGAAAAGATTGCTGAGAAATTGGCCTCTCCAGCTCGTTAAAGCTACCAGAAGTGCTATCCCTCCTCTAGATTTTAATCTTTTGGGACCTGAGGGATTATTACACAAAAAGATCGAGCGCTTGTCTTGTTCGGCTCGTTAAAACTATCGAAAATTCATCCCTTTCATATTATTTTATACTTTTATGGACTTAAGGGATTATATGACGAAAAAGGATTACTGGAGTTTCCTTTCCGTCCCTTTTCAGACTCTCTAAAATTGAAAAAGGACCGAGTTGTCTTTGTTGTTAAACTTGTTAAAACCAATAACAACAAACTTGTCCATAGAGACAAGAACAAATTTCACTGTCGCTAGGCTCGTTAAAACATAGCAACGCGTTTGCCCGAAGGGAAAATTATAGAACAAGCATATGTTATCCTCCTCAAGCTTGATAAAAATAAAGAGGTACTAGTCAGCAATGCCTAGGGAAAATTGGGAAGAAAACTTGAAGAAAATTTATTGGTAGCGAGTTGCTCTTGAACATGACACTTTCACTCCATCACCATGATTGAGTCGGGTTGGGTTATTCTGTTCACCGGTCTTACTACCATTGGTCCATCATACCATCCATCTTTGGGGTTAACGCTACCAATCCATTTCAGTGTCGCAGATATGTTCAAGAGAAGTCGATCAGAGAATTCACCGACCCAGCTTGTGTCTCACCCGCTGCAATACCTTCACGCTTCATTCTTCCATGACTGCCACCCTGAACCATGTATCATCAGATTGTTTCCACCTCCACAAAATCATTTGCTCCGTTCTGTGTCGTAGATGTGGGATTCATTAAGGCCTTCCTACGATGGGTCACTTCTTGTCGACGATAGCTCATTATCCAAGAAGTCAACCTAGGGACAACCCTTTCAGTACTTTGAAGCTTGCATGCCTCAATGGCAAGTTTTTCACTTCCAGCGATAGGTTTACATCAATGGTCTTCGATCGAAAGATTTTGCGTGATGTTCAATGCCAAGTCCCATTTTCACACCACGTGAATTGTACTATCATACCTTGAGGGTCATCATCATTATTGGTGACTCCTCTCACACCTGTTAACAACTTACATCATTGGCTGGTAATCAGGTGATGTCTTTCCATGTTCGACTCTAGAACATTTTTTCACATGGATCGACTTGTACTTCGGGCGAAGATTGAACGAGTTTGAAGACCCCGGATCTAGTTTCATCCATCTGGGCTGTGATCTATTTAGGAAAATAAAGAAATCAAATGGACATCATTGCTGCACAGATGATCATCCAAATCAAAGGATGATGACTCTATCAATATCATCAATCTTCCATACAAACGATTGTCTATCCTATGTACATGAAAATGAATTTATAAACCTAAGCATGGGAATGCCCGCCTCAGCTAGATCATGAAAATATTATGAAGATAATGTATTTTATTGTATCTTATTACAGGTCGCCTTCCAGTTCGAAAAACGTTGGATCCTCATGATAAAGCATTTCACCTGACGTTAAAATATTTAAAACCTCATGCTTTAGGGGGAAACTGTTATAGACATATTTGGGCACTGCAACCCCAATCATATATGTCCATAAACCAAGGGCTTTTGAGTCCCTAAAAGTGTTGTTTCCCACCCTAAAGGAACAAGGTCAGCTGATTACATCATCTCCCAGAAGTTATCCACAGAAAACTCTCAGAATTGGTCAAAATTGGACCATACAAACTGCTCAGTGCTAAGGGTGCGATGCATCTCACCTACCACATGCAAAAAGTGCAATGCATAGTGAAAATCCCTTCTGTAAGGTGCAATGGGTGAGAGTAGACAAATGGCAGAGACAATTTGCAAGGTGGATGTTCATGAAATCTTCCATAAACTTCTCCTGTGACACTTGCCTCTCTGAACTCGCCTAGGAATGAGTAAGAGATCATGAATCTCCAAGTGGAACTGAGAACTATCAGAGAGAGGATACTAATCAAAACCCCAGAAGCTGATTCACTCCCCTAAAAACATCTATATATGGATCCCTCATCCCAGAGATCCAGAGGCTGGAATTTTGTATCTTGTAAGGAAGTGTTATTGGTTTCCTGGTGGAACATCATAGTGTTGGGGGATCTAAGCTTTTCATGAGGTGAAGAAGGGCTTTCATGCTGGGAGGATGACGTTGGGTCAGATCAATGGGTTGTAATCCTCTCTTCTACTCTTTCTATCAATAAAGCTATTCGAGTTTTCCTCCACATTCTTATATGTTTGATGATATATGCATTTGTGTGGTCAATATATATCTGGTCCTATATTGTTTATGATTGTAGATCCCAGTACTTTGAAGGTATTATGTTGCTTTAACTTTACAAGTACTCTTTGAAGTGGGGTAAGCAAGGAAGTAGCGGCAAAGATCTGTTAGAGGGGAGAAGGAACAAGCAAGGAACCAAGCGAAGAGGTTGGTATTCTTTGCTCCTCTCCTATCTACTTCTCATAAAGGGAAATGAAAGTAACTTTAGTTTGTTTATTTCTAAGATAGCTACCCATCTTAGTGGGACTAGCAGCTCTGCATGGACACTAGATTTCTCGATAACAGACCTAATTATTATTTGGAGAATGTAATCCATTTTGGGTAGGGGATAATTGTCCTTTAAAGAGGCCATATTCGAGTTACAAAATAGTAACAAAAAACAAGATCCAAAACAAATAGCAACAAAATAATGTATCCATAATAGTAACCCAATTAGAAAGACAATTTTAAATGAATAAATCTTTATTGATAACACCTGGTGAAGGAGATATACAAATTGGTCTGTAAGTCTCCCTCATTGGGATGGGTCCTTTGATGTCCTTAATGCTTTAGAAATAGAATTCCCTCTCTCAATCATGTGAAAACAAAAACCCAAACAAAGATGAAGAACTCAAATGCGAGCTCAAGAAAATGATGATAGTGTTGACGTTGATAATGGTCAGGGTGAAGAATAGATGAAAAACCCTCCTTTATATAGCAAAGTATGGAGTTAATCTTGAAAATGGAGAATAATAAAATATTATTGACCAAATTCAGATCTAACTACTTGGCATACTTTATTATATTTATTGGAGAGGGAAAAGGAATTTAAAATGGTTAAATTCCTTTATTTAGAAATATTTAACAAATAAAATGATTTATTAATTATTTCATGAGAAACAAGAAAGGTGTGAAATCAAAATAATTATTAAATAGTGATTTAATAATTATTCTAATAACAAAAATAAGGAAATTCAAATAAATAATGATTTATTTAAATATTACTAAGGGATTTAGTCAAATGTCACAAGGAATAATTGTGAAATAATGATTTAATAATAATTCCTAGAGAAGATTAAATACATAACGATTTATCTAATTATTCTCATCTAGTTTTTCGATTTAAATTAGAAAATTATTTAATAAAAGTGGTTTGCTAAATTATGTTCCATAGTGAAAGTGATTTTACTTTGGTAAAATTAAATCTACATGGCGTATTTCGATCCACCTAGTTAGAAAAGGCTAGGTCATCATTTTTTGGTGATAACACAGAGTCTAATTTCACCATTTTTCTTCCTAACAAGAAATTAGTTAGCAACTTAGTTGGAATACCTAAGAGGAGCTATGCTTTTTTCATTTATTAATTTATTGACTTATTTCTCGATAGAGAAGAGTAAAATAGGATTTATCTATCTCAACATTTGCTGAAAAGGTTGAACCCCTTCCCTCAGTGGTATCCTATGTTCAATTATTTTTCTATCATAAGTCTTTAGATCTTTATAGCTCCAAGTGAACACAATGGAGTACTCCTTAAAAAGTATTATATATAATGTTTTGGCTTCTTCTAGAAGAGTTTTAAAAGGTTAGTGATCTTAGCCTCTTTTTCTGTACCTAAATTTATATCAATTTCTACATCCAAAGGTTTCAATAGAGGGGACAAAGTGGCTCCTTTTTCATCAAATGTATTTTCAATGGGAATCATCCCTCATGTGATATAATTATTTTTTACTACACTTCCTTATGTTTTGCATTTTTCTATTTAAATTTAGAGAGGTCAGGGCGTTGTTGATTTTCGTTGTAATTACCTTCAATACGTAAATCAGAGAATTCTCCTGCCATTTCAATAAATTTCTTAATTTGTTGGTCAAATTCAAATACTTTCCAGTGTTTAAAATTGTTAGGTGTAGAGGGATGATATAATATTTTAATTTCATATTTAAGCTTTGTTTGTTTACAAGAAATAAAAGTGGATGCAGTGACTACTAGGGCATCAGCCAACTAGTTTTTCTCTCTAGGAATAGTGGTAAAATTCATAGTTGGGAAAACAAATTTGACCAAGTCGCGGACTTGATTTTCATAAGCCTTAAGCATGAGATTTTTAGTTTGACATTTTTTAGTGACTTGTTTTATCACCAATTCTAATTCACAAAAAATAGTTAAGTTTTGGATATTGAGCTTATGAGCCTCTTCTAGGCCTAAGACTAGGTCTCCATATTAAGTCACATTGTTAGTAGTTTCAAAATATAGCTTGAATGGGAAAGTAATTCTCTCTTGAGAAGGAGAAATTATGACAACACCTACTCTTGATCCACTTTTGGATGTCCATCCAAAACATATTCCATATAGAATTTGTATTATTTGCAGCTTTCTTTAATGTTTGTTTCTAGGTTTCCAAAGCTTTTCCTTCATCGTTCAATATTAAAACAAAACTTTTGAGGTTTTCATCAAAGTCATATGTAGAAGAGTTATTAGGTTTTTTTCAGCTCTTATTTTATATTTTAGTCATGATTGTTAATACAAGCACTGAGTCCCACCCCCAATGACAAGGATAGTTTCATAAGTTAGTTCTAGCTTAAGGGAACCCCCTAACTTGGCGCCCCAAGATCTTGAAAAAAAACATCTTGTAATTAGGAGGGAAATCGGCTACCATGATGTCCATAACCATGATTTTGACAGGGACTTGGGCTAAGACTACTACTATGTCTTTGATCATTTCGAGGCATTTAACTTTATGAGAATCGAAGGAGTAAATATTCTTGTACTCGTGAGTTATATCTAGACCCAACTGGTCCATGGTTTGCTTCGGCATAATATTGTGATGCACCTAAATATAGCATAAATGTTTCAAGATTTGGTCATGAATCTTCAGAATGATATAAAAATATGGAAATATATTATCTTCTATCTCATTATGTAATCTGATGGTGATTTTAGGGGCATCGTCATGTATGTTAATCACGTCATTTTCTTGTAAATCATCGGTCGGATCCTCAACTTTATGAATAAACCTATGAATTTCATCTTTATAAGCTAGTATTTTAATGATTTCAGTTAATGTTTATTTTTACTTTAGTCAATTCATTCTGTAGCTTTGAAATTTTGAGAAGATTCGGGTTTTCATCTTGCTCCTATTTTTTAGACCTTCCTTCTCATTTATTTTTCTTTCTTTGGGAGTGTGGTGTTTCTGGAGGTGTTCTTTATGATTTTGGTTGTATAAATTTATATTGTCTTTTTGTGGCCTCAAATAGTATTTATGTTGGAATTTGGCTTCTAGATGTTGAGCAAATATTTCATGTTGTGGAGCCCAAATTTTGGTTTCAAGTTACTCTATATAACCTTGTTTAGGGTATTTTTCACCAAGGTCCATACAGTCATTAAAGAAATTAACTTTAGGGTATTATTTATTATCTAGAACTACTTGTTGGCTTGCTAACTCATCATTATAATCTTTTAATAGATTAGAATAATTGTAGAAAGGAGGTTAGATGGGAGGCTCTTCTCCTCTTTGCCCATGCTGCAAGATTTTTGCGTTAAAATGCCTACGATAAGGAGGTTGATTTCGATAGGATTGGTTGGGATTCCTATTCAACACATTTTGTGGGAAATTCCAAGGAGGGAGCGAGTTTTGGTGTGTTGGACCTCAGGGTTTATTTCTAACTTCGAGTCGCTAGAGTTTATTGGATAATGATTTAATTAACTTAGCGATGTCATCAATTTTTTTCTCCTCAAACTCATTAGTTCCTAAAGTTTCAAGGATGGGTCAACAACTTTCTTCTTTCCTTTAGTTTTACCCTTCGTTGTGTTGTTCTTACCAGTTTCTATCAAGTTCCCCTCACAAGTGCATTCCTTAGCTTGGGAATATGATAAGGTAGTTGGTTCCCATTCTCTCAGCATTAATCAGAGATCAAAACATAAGGCAGTTGAATATGCCACCAGAGCAGTAGTATTTGAAGGTTTCGTGTCTGTTAGTAATTAGTTATAGAATTTATTAAATGTTTTGTTTAAGTCATTATAATATTCCTCATATTTGATTTTCAAGGCACTGAATTCAGTTAACCATAACTCATTTCTCTTTTTGATGCCAAATTATTTTAGAAAGAGTTTGACCAACCATTCCATCATGTTAGTGGGTTTTTCTTGTAAATTCCTAAACCACTTACATGTGTCTCCCTCTAAGATATGCATAAATAATCTCATACAAATTTCATCGTATTCATCCCCGATATTTTCACAATAATATTGGAATTTAATGGTATGTTTCTCTATCGTACGCTCTCCTTCATTGTCAAACCTAGGAATTTTTTTATCATATTTCTCAGGTAAGTTATATAACAAAACACCCAAATTCAGGTAGAGGTAGCAAACAATAACTCATGAATTCATAATGGAAGGAGAAGGAAAAGAGACTGATAGTGATTGATAAGGGGAGGATGGAGGACTAACCTTGCAAGGGGAAAGAAAAATCAACATTGGGTTCAATTTGTTTTGGGTCTCTAATGGACCTGATGTTCCTTCATATTCTTGAGTAAGAGTCAATGGTTGAAGGTTTACTCACTTTCTAGAGTTAGATGATTTACGATGTGCCTGTCTAAATTACCTTATTTGTTTTCTTCTATTAGCAATGACTAATTATATTTTTTCAAGATCTGAGTAGGTACGATTAGATGTATATCGAGTGATTCTTTTAGGGGTATCTAGTTTAGAGTTGCTAAAAAGTTTAGAATATCATACTTCTATTGTAATGCGTAAATGCGTACATGTTTGGAGCATCATATTATGTTGCAAATATGCATATTCGTAAACAAAATTATTGTCTCAACCTTTATTGCCATTGGGGAGGTTCAAGTTAGGTCGTGCTCCTTGTCCTCTTGGGATAAGACTTCCCAGTTCCTCATAAGCTCTTCCTAAGTTGTGGAAACCTATAAAGTCAAACAATATAACCTGTTAAGAATTCTATGTTTGTCGTGTAACCCAAAAATAAGATAGGGTTGAAGGGTTACCGTTAGTCATGAGAAAACACAAAATAATTCGATTCCCTAATTATTTTGATGACCAGGGAACAATTGAAAAGGCATTCACTGAGGACTAGGTCTTCCCACTTTAGACTATCTAGATTGTCTCCTCTAGCCTCAAGGATCACACCCTATATTTATATCTGAAATATATTCAATTATACCTTTATGATGTTGCCCAAGCTAATGATAATGTGTAAAAGAAGTGTAAAATTTGAGATTCTAGCTATAATAAATTGACTCTCCTAATAAGACCTCAAGTTATGCAATAAAATAAAAAAGGATAGTCCCACAAATGACACATTGAAATATGAAACACAAAATTAAAATATATCTAACACAAATAAAACATTAAAAAAATAAGTAAAAAGGTCTAACTAAAATCTAAATTATAGGGCAAAGTAATTATCTAAGGAAATTAAATGAAGTATGTAACACCAAGTGTTGTTTCCATACAATCTAACATCAATATAGATTTAATGAATTCAAGAAATGTTCCAATATTATGATATCAAATATTTATTGAATTCATAATATGTCCAACATCAAATTACACCCAAGTCGACAAGTTAACGCTGCAATATATTTTATAAATGTAAGCATATAGAGAAAAATATAAATAAAAATATGTTATTGGAGTAATTCTAGACACATGTCAAAAAATGAAGTGTTAAACCCTTAGTTTATCAAAAAAATCCTTTTGATAAGACTATCCCAAGTAATATAATACTATGTAAGATTTCAGTTTCAGACAATTTGTTAGTCACGCAACTATCTCTTCTTCAGTAGTAAACAAGAGAGTAGCATATGAAAACTGAAAATATGTCATTTTAATGGACTATATTAGTCAAAGTTTACAGAACATGAGATCAAGTTTGTGCAGAAAGTGCAGTTGAACCTTCTTTCTAAAAACAGTAAGTCTCAATTACCCAAAATAAACCCCCTCAAAATGAGAAACGAGGTCATTTATAGAAAATTAACTTAGTTGTCTTAAAATAAATGTATTTAAACAAAAACTAACCATATAATTAAATAAACTAACAAAATTATCTATATAATTAAATAAACTAACAAAATTATCTCCTTCAGGAATTTTTTCATTTGGAACATTGTTTAGTCGACTTCTTTGATGTGGAAGCTAGTGACACACCTTGGGATCCTGTTATTTTTTGTTTAGGACATATGGTCATGTCAAAGTCTACCTCTGGCTATTCCTTGTAATCTTATACTAGGGACTACATTGGAGGGACCATTTGTGTGGCAATAGTATCTTGTTTCAATACAACCTACAATTTTAAGTTCTTTTTAACTTTGGAAATCCGATCCCATTCTACTAATAGAAGCCACATTACCTTTTTGAACTTGGAAATAGCTGTAATTAACAGATATTTGAGTTGATAATGCATTGCGGGAAGACCTTGCATTAACACATTTATTACTATTTCTATATTGAAGTCTCTACAAAGTCAATTTATCACTAACTACACAAAGATAGCCCCTTTAATTACCATTGACAGACACCCTAAATCCTGTTGAGAAACCTTTAGTTTATCCTGGACATGTTCCTTTGAAATTAGCCAATTTCCATTTCCCTAGAAAGAAGGAATACCAAAAATTTCCAAATAACTCCATTCAACTCTAAAGACATCGATAACCTTTATGGCCCTTTGAAATTCTTCCCTCATCACTAAGAGACATTTTTGCTTCTCCTTTACCATGGAGAGGGAAAAAATAGATTCTTCTCTCACAATAAGTTCATATCCTTGACTATCTCTTCTTCAAGGGAGTTGAAGAAGCCAATGAGTTGATCAACATCCTCCAACCTTTCTTCCAATTGAAGAGTAAAATTTTTGCCATCAATGTTGGCATTTTTCATTATCACCTTCTCACACTTTGATAGGATCTTGGAATATGATCTAACTCGAGAGATATTCTAGTCAATTTATTTCCGTATCTCTTCCCTGGCTTTGATTAAGACCTATTCTCTTACTGAAGTAATATTTATGATCTCTTGAAGGGATTTAATTTCATCATGATTTTCCTTCAGATTGTTTTGTATCCAAGATTTAATTTCATCTTGATTTTCTTTTAGAGTGTTTTTTATCTCCTCAATTGTCTTAACCTTTATCTCCACTTGTCAGGACCAGTGTCTTAAAATTTGTTCTTTCTTGGAATCTAGTTCATTGATATTTTGTTCCAGTTGTGAAGTTTTAAGTTGAGAGAGATTTAAACTATTTGAACCTACTGCATCTACTATAGCTTTTTCAAGAGCCTTATTTATAATCGTTTATTATTCTTTAATTATGTTAATTTGGTTCTTCTCTTTTTCTTCAAATTCCTTTATGAGTTTGTCTTCCTTTTCTTCTTACTTTTTGAGATGAAATTCTTTCAAATCAAGGGAATTTTGCATTGTCTGCAATTTTTTCTCAATTCCCTGCTTTCTTTCATAGACTTATATTAAACTAGTTGCATCATAATCAGGGATTTTGGAAACTTCCTTCAATCTCTATATGTATTTCTCCTTTTCTTACAATAACTTTCTAATACAATTGTCGTCTTTTTGTTGTCCTAATTGTTTTATTATTTTTCCTTCCAACTCTTTTATTCCATTGACTTTAGCTGTTAGTGCCACTCATGCATTACAGAGCTATTATGTGACCTTCTCAGGCATGGCTTGCAACTTCCTGTTACTAGCTACTTAATATAATAACCACATGGCCACAACTTCACCAATTTGTCTATGCCAGTTTATCATATCAGAGGAAATTGATTTACCAAGATTAATAACCAAGAAAGCTACTCTAAAACCTAATAGTCTTTTATTATCATCTACCACTGGTTATATCACATTAAAATTGAACATTTTTCTTTCAAAATTGGTTAAGGAAATAAATCTCAAGCCTATGTTGGGAGTCATTACCCTAAGAACAATCTTCTCTACCACATGTTCCTCTTGTGGTAGGGGCATCAATTCTTTCCCTATATTTTCATAGCCTTTTCTTTAATAAACTATGTTTGACTACTAATCCTTGTCCTCCAAATTCTTTGGGTTGTGATTCTGTTGTGTTGTACAACAACCCCCCATTTCACAAAATTTTACCTTCAACTATAATATGAAATGGCTCCATTTTAGATTTATGAATAAAATTGGTATCAACTCATCATTCCTCAAAAGGTCTGAAAGAAACAATAGATTATAAACCTTTTGAATGAACATAAATCGGTCTTATAAAATAAATGAATAATTCTTTATTATTGTGATAAAGTGATCGCAAGATCGCATATCGCAATAACAAAGGATGCATAACAAAAAGACCCATTGGTTTGCCCCGATCCAACAAGTGAATAACTATCAGATATTGGGAAGGGTAAGTGATTGTAACAAAAGGCCCTCTCTCTTTGTTCTGATGCGATATCACTATCGGCGATCAGGGAATATAGCATACACATAACAAAAGGCACCCTTCTAAAAACTCCCGATGTGAATTAACTTTATCGTCATCGGGGATTGGGGATTTTGCAATGACACAAATGTCACTACTCGAGCATTCCTCTGATTTCCAATTGCGATAAAGCAAAAAGCGAATTTCAAAAAAGATTGAAAAGGCTTGAGTATATTATGTTAGATTATTATTAAAAGCCTTTCTATTCCCGATAGCGATTCACTTGTGATTAACCACCAAAAAATCAAAGCCACGCTTAAATGAATTATTCGATGAATAAACGACATGATGAGCAATTAAATGATTGACGAGATTAAATGGTCAATTAATGGAGCAGTTATGCCAAAATCTCTCCAGATATTGGATCCGCGGCAATATTATTTTAATCCTTCATTATTCATTGATTGACATAACTCTTTCATATTTGGCTCACACCACCTATTCTCTGTATTACGTTCATTTTTATCTCCTGTGTAGAGGTCCTCCGAAGTAGTAAATTTACGCCAAATGGGGAAGAAATCCAAAATATTTGGAGCAGCTTTAGCTGCTGCAGTGACAGGACAATCTACAGCCGATCCGGGACCAAGTAAAAAAGGATTGATTTCAGACACTACCTATCTTGGCCTCAGCAATACTAGCTAGCAAAGCATCTATAATCTTTTTGAAGTCGAAGAGCCTGAAACGGTATTAGTACAAGCTATAGCAGGTTCAACCCAAAAGTTAGAGGCTACCTTAAAGGATTTAGCCGATTCCTACTTACACTGAATAGCGGCTTGAGAGAAAATTCTTCCATATAAAGATGTAGTGAGGTGGGCAGTTGAGGAAATCCCTATTACAAATATAACATTTTGCACAATCAACAGGAGATTCTTCGGTTCGTTTCAACCTAATGATTTGAGACAAATGTACCATTTGCCTGAACCACAAAAGAAGTATAACAAAGCATTTCTTTGTTTTAACTCCGAATTTCCTGTGCTTGGGTGGAGATGGACTCCACAAGACCCCATGCCAATTCATATCTATCACCAGAAGTTGTGGAAATCCCATTATAAAGACCACCTCTATCAAGTTTGTAATGGTTTTATGTTTCCCATTTACTATGCAATTTTTGACAAACCTGCTCCGAAGATTTCCTCACAAGAAAAGATTGACTTAATTCCCTAGGAAACTGGTTCGAAGAGGATAAATTTACATATATAAGAGTTTTTTGCAGCCTTGCTAGGCTTCATGTTCTTCCCTTGTACATACCCGACAAACTATTGGCTAGAGAAATAGCATATCAGATTACGTCCGCAGGAGCAACCAAGACTCTGAGGAATTCAAAGAAGCAAGTTTGGCCTCCTTTTCCTCTAAGTTGTGGTGTTTACACTCTGCATGAGTATAAGCATGCAGAGAAAGAAGCAGAAAAGATAAATATACTAAATCTCGCCACCCTTCCTAATAGGTGACTTGTCCCAAGAAAAATCGTCTATAATGTACTTGAACAGGCAAAACTCACAAAGTTTGAACATAAAGAAGACAAGTTTTATGACCTATTTTCTTTGGCGGAGTCATTATTTCAGTTCCAAACACTAGCTAAAATGAGATATCATGGCGAAGGGTTAGTGGAATTCAACAAACTCAGAGAGCAGAGGTTGCAAACTCTACCTCTAGATTTACTAGCTACTACCCCAATGACACAATCAAGAGAGCCTGAACGGCGACTCACCGACAAACCTCCTGCTACATCAAATTTTTTTGAAGAAGTCCAGAGAAAAGAACAGGAGGAAGTACAGAGGAAAGAACAGGAGGAAGCGTGAAGGAAAGAGCAAGAGAAAATACATGAGGAGGAACAGAAAAAAGAGCAGGATAAGAGCAGCAAGGATGTGAATGTCGATACCCAGATTGATCCGAAATTGCTCCAAGAATGGCATAAATTCGACTCCATCATAAGCAATCTGGAAAGCTCAAAAGATGTCAATACACCCAAAGTGACAGATACACAGGATACAACGTCAAAAAAGGTTCCAAGTGAAGGAACCAATGGCCTACCCCCTAGTACAAACTTAGAAATAATTCCGAAATATGCTTTGGATCAAATCATTTTGCAGGTGGAGGATATACCTCCATTGGATGTCTTTTACAGCGCAAAACACAAGGCCGTAGTAAAGTGACAACGGAAAAGGAGAAGGCTTGATCAACCTTCCCTGTTCCTAGAACAAACAGAGACAACCAACGTAGTTTGGAAAGAGTAGTTCGATCCTTCCGATGACCTAACAAAGCTATCCCAGTATGTTGGAGCCTATTCAGTGGCCACCATGGACAAGGCATCGGAAGTGAGTAATTTACTAAAGGAAAAATACCAGGCAATTATTTTGTTACAAACACAGCTGTCGGAGGCACAACAGAAAGTTGAACAATTAGAACAGCAATTGCCAACACAGCAGCAGTTAAATAATTAATTGAATAAGTAGCTACTTGAAGAAAAACAGAGAGTAGATTCAAGCACGATTCAAAGGCAGAAAGAATTATCAGAAGCGTTGGAAAAATTGAAGACGATGAATGAACTAATGATGAATACAAAAGATGAGAAAATTTCTCAATTATCACTTCAAATAGAAAATTTAAGAGTCTTCCACAGCTTGCCGATTTCAGAATAGAAGTGCTACAGATTAATAAGGCATTGGTAACACAAATAAGACTATTGTGTCATAAAATTTCTCTCAAGTTGAGCCCCTTTGTGATTTAACAACATCAATAATCGATAAATGAGTTGATGCTAGACAAGACTTAGAGCAAGCCAATGAGACCTTAACATATTTTCTTACTTGGCAAGACACCAGTGAGGGACAGGCAGCAAATTTGCCCAAAATCCTAGAATCACATAAAGAAATCCTATTCTTGGAATGGCAGTCCCAGTTGATGAAGGCAGAGAGAGAAGTTTCTAGATGCAAATTATCCACAAGTAATTTTATTCAATTAATTAACAATACTCTCTATTTATCTAATATGATTTCACAATGTACACCAGGTAAATTGCTATCAGCTAAAACATTGGAGCAATCATGTTATCAGGAGCTGGAAAAGAATAGAAGGTTAATTACAGGCATTCAAAGTTTAACTTGGGATACCTATTGGTTGTTCCTAGTAAAACCATACAGCCAAAGAGCCACCCTCAAGTGTCTAACAGATGCAATTGGGTGTATCATTCCCGATATACACGATGCCACATACTCAGCTTAGGTCCATTCTCATCTCATCCGCCCTCGAGAAGTAGAACCGATGCTAGCGATATGCCAACTCAGATCAAAGGGAAAACAACCAGAGCGATGAATCATGCTTCTGATTGCCAACTTGTTGTCGAGAAGATATTCAAGATCCAGTTGTACTAATTAAATAAAATTTTATTTTTGTAGTTAGTTAGTTTAATTAAGTATTTATAGACCCTTTCATGCATTTAGAAAGGGTCCTCAGTTTTTGTATAAGACTCAAACCTAGAAGTTGCACTATTGTACTTCAGGTATAGTTTTTATAAAGAATGGGCCAATTATTCCAATTTTTGACAATGAAGCTTTTATTTGGATGTGCACTACTGCCTTTATATGAAAGTATCTCTGAGTTGAAAGAAGGAATTCAATTTGCAATTGATATTGGGAATTATTTGCAGCACATATGGTACTACTATCTATGTTCTGAATTCATTCTTTTTATGTGAATTGTTATTTGATTACTCTTGCTATTATTGAATATATGCATGTGTCAGCAACATTCTTTATATTTTCCACTATTGGATGTTTAAAGGATGTTTTTCTTTTAGTCATACATGTATCAGTAATATATAAAAGACAAGTGTAACAATGTTTTATTAATTACTTTGTTCAACTATTTGAACAAAGCAATTATTATATGAATGAATGTCTATGTTTATCAAATAGAGTCATCTATATGCTTATTTATGAACAAATATTTATCAAACGTTGCACTTAAGAATAGAAATTTCCCGGGATAGAATAGTTATTTGTATTTTCGCTTTTTAGATTAATTCATTCATCCATTATCACTTATTAGAAAACCAGTCACTCATCCATCCCCTTTTTATTCATCATTGGGAAACTGGTCCCATTATCTCCAATCAGAGCCACCATACCAAACAAAAAAGGAGCTGCATTAAGGTCCAGACAGGGTGGTTTTCCCCGATGTTATTGCAACGATTTTTGAGGCATCAACATTTTTGGCGCTAGAAGGAGGGCCTGAACTATGAATGGCGAGTAAATCAAAATGTATAGACCATTCTTAGAGTAAATCTACCTCCACCTCACCTCAGATTTCCCATTTTGCATTCTAAAATACCAGTATCCAAACGAGAAGAAGAGGAATCCACTAACACTACTCAATCCCATCATTCTTCAGAACGATTAAGTCCTGAGTCTCTTATCCAGAAACTTCAAGGCTTTTCCATATCACCTAAGAAATCTAAAGTATCTCAAGGCAGTGAGACTTCACAATTCAATCTACCCACCCTCTCACCAGACTTCAAAGTGGAAAACTCGGCATTGAACCTACTAAGTTGCCTTTACCGAAAAGGGAAAAGACTAAAAAGAACATTGAAGGATCTAATAGTGAGACCTTTTCTTCATCATCCTCCATCTCATCCTCTCCAGTGTGAAGTCAAACATCCACTCCCCCATTACATATTGTTGTTCAGCAGGGATCACCAACTTCAACATCACAATCTATTCAATCTT
>APFE030536649.1:24368-34747 GCA_000404065.3 Pinus taeda
TTATATTAGAATTTTCCTCTTTGATAAGATTTCTATATAAAGAAAGTCTAAGTATTTCAACATTTCTTAGAGATAACTGTTTCTCCCAGTGAATCGCCAATTGTTGTGTTGTACAACAACCCCCCATTTCATGAAATTTTACCTTCAACTATAATATGAAATGGGTCCCCTTTAGATTTATGAATACAATTGGTATCAACTCATCATTCCTCAAAAGGTCCGAAAGAAGCAATACATTATAAACCTTTTGAATGAACATAAATCGGTCTTATAAAATAAATGAATAATTCTTTATTATTGCGATAAAGCGATCACAAGATCGCATATCGCAATAACAAAGGATGCATAACAAAAAGATCCATTGGTTTGCCCCGATCCAACAAGTGAATAACTATCAGATATCGGGAAAGGTAAGTGATTGTAACAAAAGGCCCTCTCTCTTTGCTCCGATGCGATATTGCTATCGGCGATCGGGGAATATAGCATACACATAACAAAAATCACCCTTCTAAAAACTCCCGATACGAATTAACTTTATCGTCATCAGGGATCAGGGATTTTGCAATGACACAAATGTAACTACTCGAGCATTCCTCCGATTTCCGATTGCGATAAAGCTAAACACGAATTTCAAAAAATATTGAAAAGGCTTGAGTATATTATGTTAGATTATTATTAAAAGCCTTTCTATTCCCAATAGCGATTCACTTGTGATTAACCACCAAAAAATCAAAGCCACGCTTAAATGAATTATTTAGCGAATAAATGACATGATGAGCATTTAAATGATTGACAGGATTAAATGGCCAATTAATGGAGCATTTATGCCAAAATCTCTCCAGAGATTGTATCTGCGGCAGTATTTTTTTAATCCTTCATTATTCATTGATTGACATAACTCTTTCATATTTGGATCGCACTTCATTTTTATCTCCTGCGCAGAGCTCCTCCGAAGCAGCAAATTTAGGCCAAATGGGGAAGAAATCCAAAAGATTTGGAGCAGCTTCAGCTCCCGCAGTGACAGGACAATCTACCATCGATCCTGGACCAAGCAAAAAAGGATTGATTTCAGACACTACCTACCTTGGCCTCGACAATACTAGCTGGCAAAGCATCTATAATCTTGTTGAAGCCAAAGAGCCTGAAACGGTATTAGTACAAGCTACAGCAGGTTCAACCCGAAAGTCAAAGGCTACCCTAAAGGATTTAGCCGATTCCTACTTACACCGAATAGCGGATCGAGAGAAAATTCTTCCATATATAGATGTAGTGAGGTGGGCAGTTGAGGAAATCCCTGTTACAAATTGAACATTTTGCACAATCGACGGGAGAGTCTTTGGTTCATTTCAACCTAATGATTTGAGACAAATGTACCATTTGCCTGAACCACAGAAGAAGTATAACAAAGCATTTCTGGAGAAGTTCAGAGATGAAAATGAAACTGAATCAGCACCTATCCGGGAATGGAGACAGAACCCTGCAAGACACAAGCATGAATCCTCAGGTAAGTACTCTGTTGATTCATTATTTTCTCCTTATTGTTACGCTGGGGCGATGATGTGTAGGATTTGGGGATTACATGATTCCTCAAAATTCTCAATAGAGATGGTTCCTTTAATGGAAGTAGAAGTAAATAGTGAGATAATGGATTGGGGAAATATATTATCTGATAAGTTAGTCACTGCTATTCTTGAGTTTATAAATAAAACACGCATTACCGATAGGTCTATTCCTCCATTTTATTATAGTGCCTACATCTTAGATACTCTTTGTTTTAACTTCGAATTTCCTATGCTTGGGTGGAGATGGACTCCACAAGACCCCATGTCGATTCATATCTATCACCAGAAGTTTTGGAAAGCCCATTATAAAGACCACCTGTATCAAGTTTGTAATGGTTTTATGTTGCCCATTTACTATGCAATTTTTGACAAACCTGCTCCGAAGATTTCCTCACAAGTAGAGATTGACTTAACCGCCCTAGGAAACTGGTTCAGAGAGGATAAATTTACATATATAAGAGTTTTCAGCAGCCTTGCCAGGCCTCATGTTCTTCCCTTGTACATACCCGACAAACTATTGGCTAGAGAAATAGCATACCAGATTACGTTCATAGGAGCAACCAAGATTCTGAGGAATTCAAAGAAGCAAGTTTGGCCTCCTTTTCCTCTAAGTTATGGTGTTTACACTCTGCATGACTATAAGCATGTAGAGAAAGAAGCATAAAAGATAAATATACTGAATCTCACCACCCTTCCTAATTGGTGATTTGTCCCAAGAAAAATCGTCTATAATGTACTTGAACAAGCGAAACTCACAAAGTTTGAACATAAAGAAGACGAGTTTGATGACCTATTTTCTTCGGCGGAGTCATTATTTCACGTCCAAACACTAGCTAAAATGAGATATCACGACAAAGGGTTAGTGGAATTCAACAAACTCAGAGAGCAGAGGTTGCAAACTCTGCCTCTAGATTTACTAGCTACTGCCCCAATGACACAATCAAGCGAGCCTGAACAACGACTCACTGATGAACCTCCTGCTACATCAAATTTTTTTGAAGAAGTCTAGAGAAAAGAACAGGAGGAAGTACAGAGGAAAGAACAGGAGGAAGCGCGAAGGAAAGAGCAAGAGAAAATACATGAGGAGGAACAGAAAAAAGAGCAGGATAAGAGCAGGAAGGATGTGAATGTCGATACCCAGATTGATCCAAAATTGCTCCAAGAATGGCAACAATTTGACTCCATCATAAGCAATATGGAAAGATCAAAAGATGCTGATACACTCAAAGCAACAGATACATAGGATACAGCGTCAAAAAATGTTCCAAGTGAAGGAACCAGCGGCCTACCCCCTAGTGCAGACTTAGAAATAATTCTGAAAGATCCTTCAGATCAAATCATTTTGTAAGTGGAGGATATACCTCCATTGGATGTCTTTTACAGCCCAAAACACAGGGCCGTAGTAAAGCGACAGTGGTAAAGGAGAAGGCTTGATCAACCTTCCCTATTCCCAGAACAAACAGAGATAGCCAACGTAGTTTGGAAAGAGGAGTTTGATCCTTCCGATGACCTAACAAAGTTATCCTAGTATGTTGGAGCCTATTCGGCGGCCACCATGGACAAGGCAACGGAAGTGAGTAATTTACTAAAGGAAAAAGACCAGGCAATTATTTTGTTACAAACACAGTTGTCGGAGGCAGAACAGAAAGTTGAACAATTAGAACAGCAATTGTCAACATAGCAGCAGTTAAATAATCAATTGAATAAGCAGCTACTTGAAGAAAAACAGAGAGTAGATTCAAGCGTGATTCAAAGGCAAAAGGAATTATCAGAAGCGTTGGCAAAATTGAAGATGATGAATGAACTAATGGTGAAGACAAAAGATGAGCAAATTGCTCAATTATCACTTCAAATAGAAAAGTTTAAGAGTCTTCCACAGCCTGCCGATTTCATAACAGAAGCGCTACAGATTAATAAGGCATTGGTAACACAAATAAGACTATTGTGTCATAAAATTTCTCAATTTGAGCCCCTTTGTGATATAACAGCATCAATAATCGATAAATCAGTTAATGCTAGATAGGACTTAGAGCAAGCTGATGAGACCTTAACAGATTTTCTTACTTGGCAAGACACCAGTGAGGGGCAAGCAGCAAATTTGCCAAAAATCCTAGAATCACATAAAGAAATCCTATTCTTGGAATGGCAGTCCCAGTTGATGAAGGCAGAAAGAGAAATTTCTAGATGCAAACTTTCCACAAGTAATTTGATTGAATTAATTAACAATACTCTCTATTTATCTAATATGATTTCACAATGTACACCAAGTAAATTGTTATCAGCTAAAACATTGGAGAAATCATGTTATCAGGAGCTGGAAAAGAATGGAAGGTTAATTGCAGGTATTCAAAGTTTAACTTGGGATACCTATTGGTTGTTCCTAGTAAAACCATACAGCCAGAGAGCCGTCCTCAAGTGTCTAACAGATGCAATCGGGTGTATCATTCCTGATATACACGATGCCACATACTCGGCTCAGCTCCATTCTCTGTCTCAGCCGCCCTCGAGAAGTGGAACCGATGTTATCGATATGCCAACTCAGATCAAAGGGAAAACAGCCAGAGTGATGAATCATGTTTTCCGACTCCAACCTTGCTGTGGAGAAGATATTCAAGATCCAGTTGTACCAATTAAATAGCATTTTATTTTTGTAGTTAGTTAGTTTAATAAGTATTTATAGACCCTTTCATGCATTTAGAAAGGGTCCTCAGTTTTGTGTATAAGACTCAAACCTGGAAGTTGCACTACCGTACTTCAGGTATATTTTTATAAAGACTAGGCCAATTATTCCAATTTTTGACAACGAAGCTTTTATGTGGATGTGCACTACTGCCTTTATATAGAAGTATCTCTGAGTTGAAAGAAGGAATTCGAATTGCGATTGATATTGGGAATGATTTGCAGCACATATGGTACTACTATCTATGTTCTGAATTCATTCTTTTTATGTGAATTGTTATTTGATTACTCTTGCTATTATTGAATATATGCATGTGTTTCAACAACATTATTTATATTTTCCACTATTGGTTGTTTAAAGGATGTTTTCTTTTAGCCATACATGTATCAGTAATATATAAAAGACAAGTGTAACAATGTTTTATTAATTACTTTGTTCTACTATTTGAACAAAGCAATTATTATATGAATGAATGTCTATGTTTATCAAATAGAGTCATCTATATGCTTATTTATGAACAGAGATTATCAAACATTGCACTTAAGAATAAAAATTTCCCGAGATAGAATAGTTATTTGTATTTTCACTTTTTAGATTAAGTCATTCATCCATTATCACTTATTAGAAAACCAGTCACTCTTCCATCCCCTTTTTATTCATCATTGGGAAACTGGTCCCATTATCTCCAGTTGGAGCCACCATACCAAACAGAAAAGGAGCTACATTAAGGTCCGGACCGGGTGGTTTTCCCCAATGTTGTTGCAACGATTTTCGAGGCATCAACAGATTCCTAGATAGTTAGTTAGATTTCCTTGGATAATTTTTCATTTTCTCTCTCAAAAAATTCAATCTCATTGTCTTCATATTCTCTTGCCTTGATTGTTTGTTCTGTTTCTTCTAGCTGCAATGCTTCAAAATTTATTTTCAAGGCATTTATTGGTGATATAGTCAAATGTTGGGCATGTTATACATCTGTAGATTGAACTATTTATAGAATAATGACTTTATTTGTTCCCCCTTCTTTTCTCATTTCTTGTTCATTATGTCTTATGGACACCCTCATATATGTTTCATATTGTTATTCTGAGGTAGAGGGGAAATGTTAGCCATCTTTTCAACTTCTAATCTAGGCTTATGAACATAAGCAGACAAACTATCCTATTTCCTTAGGTTATAAATGATGTCATGAGGGTCATATTTCTAGAAAATATCATGTACTAGACCAAAACATGACATTTCTCTTTCAATCATAACAATAGTTATCTTATGTCTAGTAATTAGAGAGAAAATTGCATAAGGGAAACTAAAAAGTGTCTTTTTATTCTTGGAAACAAAATGGAAATCATTTACAATAAGCCTCTAGCATAGTACTTCATAAGAAATATCATCAAAGTAATAAACTTAGGGAGGCAATAAGATTATTTTTTGAAATAATAGATTGTAATGGATGAACAGTCGAGAAAAAGGAACAAGTTATCATTATTCTCTTCTTTATTTATCCATAAAATTCTTGTTCCCTACCCTAATATGTTATGTGGGTTTTCTTCCAACAATTTCACTCGAAGGTAGAAAGAGAAATGGTTAATGAATTAAACATAGATTCCAGGGATTTTCCCAAGATACAAAATATCAGCCCAAATGTAAATCTATTTTTCATTTCCATCTTTCTCTTTGGCCCCTTCTATCCATCGTGTGGATATTTTAAATTTTGAAGGTTGTTAGATCTAAGACTTTTGTGATCCATAATGTAGACATCAATCTTTCAGATTAATCACATGGTTAGGATTGGGTCAACGTTTCAATTCTCGAACCAACTAATGTAGTTCATCCTCATGACAAGGTGAGAAAACATTCGATCTGAAGGAATAAATAGCATGGATGCATCATCACCGAGAGTTAGCCGTTGAAAAATAGTTGTTGGTTAATTTGTTACTGAGTTAAAAACTAGTCGTTATGTGATAATTAAATATTTTATTTTGACAGTATAAATAGATTATTTAATAATATCAGGTTTTATAATAATAATTTTATCTAAAAATAATTAATTATTAATGTAATTTGTTAGGGTTTGACATGTTTAAGGTAAATTTGATATATTTCAAACTATAATTTATTAATTTCTATAATAAGAATATTATTTGTTAAATTGTTTAATATCTAGTTCGGAACTAGGTTGTTATGTATAATGAATCATTGTTTATTTCGATATTATAAATTAATTAATTTAATAATATTAATTTTTATAATCGTGTTACCGAAATAATTAATTTATATAATGTGATATGTTAGGTCTTGACTCATCCAAGATAAATTAGGTCTAGGAATAATTTAGATTAAAGTATTTAGATTCATGATAAGTTAATAATGTTGATTTTGATTAATAAGACTATTATTAATAAGACCATAATTTGTTAGAGGAGAACTTATCTAGCTTATATAGGAGGATGGCTGAAATAATTATAAGATGAATATTAAAAAAAATGGGATAAGTTAGGTCAACCAATTAGATTATAAATTTATTACAAAGGAAGTTTAAGGAAAAAATAATAGAAATAAGGGGAGGAATAAAGCCTGAAGACGGAAAAGGGAGAAACCGAAAAATGAATAGGACAAAGGAGAGAGAGTCAAGAGTCAAGAGGAGAGAGCTAGAATATAGCTTTTACTTAATTTCTAGCCATCATCCCTATTAAGGTTTTTGGCACGCCTCTCAATTTCAATCACTTCCCTGAGTTTGCTGTGGTGGAAATGATCAACCCGAGCAATGACTTTGGATTCTTCAATGCAGACATGATGTTTTGATTTCTCTACATGTTCGGTAAGGGTTGATGTGTGGGATCGATTTTGTCTAATGTCAGCAACATGTTCGATGATTCTTTGCTTAATAGACCTTCCTGTTTCCCCAATATAGGGGATACAACAGGAGTAGGGAACAAGGTAGACTTCTTTTGTGTCTTTTGGGTCAATAGGGTCCTTTACAGGTCTAAGGGAGTTTTTAATGGTTTGGAGAGGTTTGAAGGAGGAAGAGACATTCATCTTCTTAAGAATACGGACAATCCTATCCGTGGTTCATTGGATATATAAGAGATGAACCTTAGAGATAGGATTAGCTCGAGTGGGTTTAACTCTAGGCACTTCACTAGTTTTGTGAAAGGTCTTGAGGCTTTGGGCCTGCTATGTCCATTATTTTTAAAAAATTCAAGAAGATGAGATTTCTCTTGATCATGGTGGCTATCATCAGAGATTATTAGAGCATGAGTAACAAGAGTGTTGAGAACTATAGAATTTTATAGAATTTTTCTACAAATCAACTAGCTCTGATACCATGTAGAACTTTTCTATAGATTAGCTAGCTTCGATACCATGTAGAAATTTCCCACCTGTAGATCACCTGGTAATGCAATGTACTAAAGAAAAACACTTGATCTACTTCTACAAAAAATTTAACGGAAGCTTAATCAACCATGAGCAACATCAATAAGAACACATATAACTAATATGGAGAAATCAAACACACATAACATAGAAGATATAACCAGGGGAAAGCACTAGCCTAAGACCCCAGCTTTGTATTATCATACAAGTGGAAATATGTCCGAATTACACAAAGCCTTAGCTTCGAAGCTATCTAGCTCTCAGTAAAATCCCTCTGCTCCTCATAGACAGTCAAAGGCTTCTCACAAGCCTTCTCCTCTGCCCTCCAAGCCTCCTATTTCTATGCACAGTTTTTCCAGGGTCCTCCAGCTGCAACCTGTGTGATTCTCACCTCACACACAACACTGACCTCTAAAATAACTACACAAACCTTAAGGAGATAAATCCTTGTCATGGATGAGCTTCCTTTATAGGAAAAATATTCATCCAATTGATAGTACACTATCCCTTCTCTGAAATCAACTGGGTCTCTGTCTGAACTGACATGCATCAGTTATCCATGAGTGAATACACAGTTATATGAAAATAATAGTTGTCACATGCATGCAAGCATCAACAAAATATATCTCATTAATTTAAGAACTTGTTAAATTAATCCAAATGAACTTGACTAAGTTAAACTAAGTCAACTGATCCTCTCAATATAGAACTCATCCTTAATTCCTCAATCAATGGAGCAAATCAAGGACACATTCCCCAATTAGTTGAGAAATAATTGCATATTTTCACAATGACTTCAAGTTTGCTTTTCCTTAAATAATTAACTCATGGAGAATTAATTAATTAATATTCCAAATTGCTGGTAAGACCAAATTTGAATTTACTTCCTATAGATAGACCAGGGACTGCTATAAATAGGAAGGGACCCAGAAATGCTATTTTTAGAAGTTTCTGTTTTTAGCAGTTTCACCTCTCACCCAAGGTGGCCAAAATGCTCATTGGCCAAACTGCTATTTTTAGACATGCTATTTTTAGTAGATCTATTTTAGCACTTTCTAAATTTATCATTTTTTGCTGCACATTTTTCAACACTCCCTCTCAATAAGAAAGGCTTCCTCCTAGACCAAATCTTGTACCTCTAGAATGTTTTGCATGCAACACATCTACCCGGTCTGATTGTTCCTAAAACTCTCAGAACAAAAGCACTCCCAACTGACCTCTCTGTTGGGCTAGAAACATATTCTGATGCTGAAACTCTGCCTGCTGCTGACAAGTGCTCCCTCTCTGACCTCTGTGCTATTGCAACATCTCCATGCATCTTGCACCGTTGCACCCTTCTTTGTGCTACCCCTCACTGTGCAACACACTTGTGCCTCTCGCATTGCTATAGCCTACATGCTCTGCACAATCCTAGGATTCCTTGCACTGTAGATCTCTTTTCCTTTCCATCTGCATCAATCTCTACCCAATCACTCAGTGCCTGCTACTCCACATTGGGGCTCCCATAGCAAGGTCTCATCCAAGAGGTTGGGTACCTCAAGGATCCTGCCCCTCCTCCTTGGGACGATCACTCTATATCGCCCCACCTCCTACCTGGAGGTATGGCTAGATGTGATCCCTCTGCCGACCTGGCTTGAAGTTTCCTCCTACTGGATGTCTCTGCATGAGTAGATGTCTCTACTTGATCTCCTCTCATATTCTCCTGTTGTGGCTACTCCACAACCTCTTGAAGTTGTTGCACCAATAGTGGCTCATCCACAATCGTTTGAGACTTCTTTTGGCTCTGCATGTTGAGCAGTAATTTACTCTCCCTCTCAACCACCAAGTATCTAACCTTTGCCTTGCCCCTCAAAGATTTTCATGCATCTTATACCTCAACTGCATATAGGTTCTTGGCTAGCACACCAATCTATTTCCACTTTCCCGCCGTCATGAAATTTTATAGAAAAAGAACTGATTTTGAATCAGTGATATCTCCCTCATCTGAACTCCGATTCAGCCGAGTTTTATATTTTTATTTTGGGTATTTTTCCGCAAGAAATCCAAATCTGCTATTTGTTTCTGAAAGTTTTGTATGGAAATTTTTAGATCTGCTCTGCAAACTCTTGGCCCAAAACTTAGAATTTTGAAATATCCTCTAGTATATTGTTCTTCCTTGATCACCTGTGTTGTGATACCATGTATAATTTTGTAGAATTTTTCTACAAAATAGCTAGCTCTAATACCATGTAGAAATTTTCTATAGATTAGCTAGCTCCGATACCATGTAGAAATTTCCCACCTGTAGATCACCTAGTAATGAAATGTACTAAAGAAAAACACTTGATCTACTTCTACAAACAATTTAGCAGAAGCTTAATCAACCATGAGCAACATCAATAAGAACACATCTAACTAACATGGAGAAAACAAACACACATAATGCAAAAGATATAACCAGGGGAAAGCACCAGCCTAAAAATCCATCTCTGTACTATCATACAAGTGGAAATATGTCTGGATTACACAAAGCCTTAGCTCGGAAGCTATCCAAATCTCAATACAATCCCTATGCTACTCATAGACAGTGAAAGGCTTCTCACAAACCTTCTCCTCTACCCTCCAAACCTCCTATTTCTATGCACAGTTTTTCCAGGGTCCTCCAGCTGCAACTTGTTTGATTCTCACCTCACACACAACACTGACCTCTGAAATAACTACACAAACCTGAAGGAGATAAATCCTCATCATGGATGAGCTTCCTTTATAGGAAAAATATTCATCCA
>APFE030536649.1:34914-55138 GCA_000404065.3 Pinus taeda
CACAAACCTGAAGGAGATAAATCCTCATCATGGATGAGCTTCCTTTATAGGAAAAATATTCATCCAACTGATAGTAAATTGTCCCTTCTCTGATCTCAACTGGGTCTCTGTCTAAACTGACATGCATCAATTATCCATGAGTGAATACACAGTTATCTAAAAATAATAGTTGTCACATGCATGCAAGCATTAAAAAACTATATCTCATTAATTTAACAACTTGTTAAATTAATCTAACTAAACTTGACTAAGTTAAACTAAGTCAACTGATCCTCTCAATATACAACTCATCCTTAATGCCTCAATCAATGGAGCAAATCAAGGACACATTCCCCAATTAGTGGAGAAATAATTGCATGTTCTCACAAAGACTTCAAGTTTGCTTTTCCATAACTAATTAACTCATGGAGAATTAATTAATTAATATTCCAAACTGCTAGTAAGACCAAATTCGAATTTACTTTATATAGATAGACCAGGGACTACTATAAATAGGAAGGGACCCAGAAATGCTATTTTTAGAAGTTTCTATTTTTAGCAGTTTCACCTCTCACCCAAGGTGGCCAAAATGCTCATTGGCCAAGCTGCTATTTTTAGAAATGTTATTTATAGTAGATCTATTTTTAGCACTTTCTAAATTTAACATTTCTTGTTGCACATTTTTCAACAAGAACCCCGAATTTCTGAGCTAGGAAGTGATGAGAACTAGCATGGAGGTATTGTTCCATGTGAGTCTTCTTCTGAAAGACTTGGGGACAGATGGAACCATCCTCCTTAGAGAGTAGAATGTCGAGAAATGGAAGGCGGCCATTCTCCTCAATTTCCATCATGAACTTGATGGATTCTGATTGAGAATTAAGGTGTTAAGAAATAGATCTAGTTTCTCATGACCATGATGCCAGATGACACAAGTGTCATCAACAAACCTTTTCCATTTTTTACGGAAAAATTGAGTAGAGGCTAAGGCCCTGGTCTCAAAATCTTCCATAAGCAGGTTAGATACGATAGGGGAAAGAGGGGAACCCATCACAACACCATAAGTTTGCTCATAGAACTCACCCTAAAAACTGAAGAGGTGAGGCAAAGGCCAACTAACTTGGCAATGTATTTATCAACGATGCGGTTTATGATATCAATGGCATCTTGGATGGGGATTTTGGTGTATAAGGATACAACGTCAAAACTAACCAACAAATCTCTAGGTTCCAATTTGATATCTCTTTATTCTTGAACAAAGGAGGCAAAGGTTTTAACAAAAGAATCTGTGCAACCAACAAGAGGTTTGAGTTTTTGGGCAAGGAATTTAGAAGAAGATAGGTAGGCCCACTTATTGTGTCAACGATAAGCCTTAAGGGGGGGCCAAGTTTATGAATCTTGGGTAGGCTATAGATTCGAGGGGTAAGGGGATTGCTTTCGATAAGCTTCTGGGAAAGAGGAAGAAGAGAAGAATTTGCTTTTATAGTAGAAGCTACCTCTTTAGAAATGGATTTAAGGGGATTCTTCTTAAGCTTGGTGTAACTTCCACTATTATAGAGATGGTCCACCATTTTGTGGACATAATCTGATTTATCAAGAATGACGACAGCTCCACCTTTATCTACCTTAAGGAAAACAATGTCAGGGTTGTCCCTAAGGGACTTAAGGGCAATAAACTCAACCTTGCTTAGGTTTTTCTTAGGAGGCTTAACCTTCCTAAGAACAACAGCATAGTCCTAGCTAATAGTCTCCTAGACATTGTCCCGAAGGTCCTTGATCCCAAACTCGATGTTACAGATAATGTCATCTGTAGGAATCCTACTGGGGGCAAGGGCAAAATTGAGACCCTTATTAAGGAAACTAAAGACAGAGTGGTCAAAGTTCTTTCTAGACATATTAACCACATTCTTAAATCCTAACAAATATTTATTATTATTATTATTATTAATATTATTATTATTATTATTAATTAATAGCTTATAAGTGGAATTTGTGTTGTTATTATTATCAAGAAAGGGGCGAATTAAGTTATAATTACTAATAATATTCTTATTCTTATGTTTGATTGAATTATAGGAATGTTTATTTGTATTACTTATAATATTGTTATAATGTTTGTTATGATTCAGAAGAAATAAGTTATTACTAGGACAATTATCTTTATGACTATAAATGTTAGTGTTATAATTTTCTTTGATGATGTTCTCATTTTTAATTTTATTAAAAAAGTTGTCATTGTAGTTTAAAATGACTAAGCCTGATTGGTCATTGGAATTGGAGGACCAAGCATCAAGGTTGAGGCACTGGAGAGGGGGAGGGATGTCGTAGGGCGGGGAGGACAGGTGCAGGTAAGGTATTAAACAATTTAACAAATAATATTTTTATTATAGAAATTAATAATATTTTAATTTGAAATATTATCAAATTTACCTTAAACAAGTCAAACCTTAACAACTTACATTATTAATAATCAATTATTTTTTAGATAAAATTATTATTATATAAAACCTGATATTATTAAATAATCTATTTATATTATCAAAATAAAATATTTAATTATCACATAATGGCTAGTTTTTAACTCAGTAACAAATTAACCAACGATTATTTTTCAACAGCTAACTCTAGGCAATGATGCATCCATGTAATTTATTCCTTCAGATCCAGCGATCTCTCACCTTGTCCTGAGGATGAACCACATTAGTTGGTTCAAAATGTTGACCCAATCCTAATGAAGTGATTAATCCAAAAGATTGATATCTACAATATGAAGGTTATTTAAATAAGACCAAATGCACTAAGTAGGTGCAATGCCTACATACTTTGAAAGTACCAGTGCTGCTAAGGTCTAAAATTGTGCTTCTAGCTAAATATCTAGGGAAATTGATGGTTATTTCTTCTAGATTTGACATTATAATCCTAATAGTCATGAACGTGGTTTCCTCCATTAAAGAGTCATCCACAAGACCAAAAATCATGGTAAGTAGGATGTCATTGTCTGAAAAAAGGGTTTTGATAAGTTGGTGAGGAAGGGTAATTCTATTCTCTGATTTTTCAGTCAAAGTCTTGACTAAATTTCGAAAGAATTCAAGTTTCTCATCTTTGAACCAAGTTATGAAGTCTTTGTCGAATTTCTTATCCATAATTTCTACACCATTGGTGGGAAAATTTAACATTTTGCTTAATGTGGTTTCAGACATTACTAAGAAAAATTTATTGGTTACAACAAAAGTAATATTCCTAGTTTGAGAGTCAAAAAATCTAGTGACAAGCAAAATCGAGTCTAGATCCAAGTGAGTTGCAAGTAGAGAAGTTGCAAAAATCCTGACTTAAACAAATAATCATCTTCACAAAATTTCTTGGAGGGTACACTCAGAGTCCTTTACAAAATTAGAATATCAGTATTCATGTGATATCCCTCAATGTAAGTATTTCATTGTAAGTAAAATGTGCACAATTTTAAATTTTGATTTAGTAAGTTACAAAGATAGATAAACATTTAAGTATGAGTAATTATGTCGATAATAAATGTTGTAAAATTGTTGTTGTAAAGTTGTAATTATGTGTCTATTTTATAAAAAAGGTTTAGAAATTAATGTTTAATTACAGATGGATGAAAGAGAAAAAAGGTTGCAATTTATTTTGGAATTTATTATTTTAACCATCAACAAGTCCTACGAATCTAATTTGGATGATTAATTTTATTTATGAAATTATGATATTGGCCAATTAATGTTTCCTAAAAGACATTTAACTATCTTTAGAAGTGGGAAATAAGATATCATTAATGAGCAATTAACTACCTGTCACTAATGAAAGAGAAAAAAGGTTGCAATTTATTTTGGAATTTATTATTTTAACCATCAACAAGTCCTACGAATCTAATTTGGATGATTAGTTTTATTTATGAAATTATGATATTGGCCAATTAATGTTTCCTAAAAGACAGTTAACTATCTTTAGAAGTGGGAAATAAGATATCATTAATGAGCAATTAACTACCTGTCACTTGCTGGTGAGGCGGAGGCAGTTAGTAACCACCGAAAGAGTATTAGATGGATATTATATGAGAATTATCTTACTTTTGTCTTAATTAATCTAAGAGAAGAATTAGAGAGATTAAAGCGAAGAAAAGGAGAATAGACAGAAATAAAATTATATGCCTTGTTTACTAGGGGGGACAAGCGTTGTTGTTGTGTCAAGGTTGGGAGGAGCCAAGTAATTAGCCATATATTTCCCAAAATTATTATCAAGTCAGTGTCCTTTAAAATTGTTCTCATTTCATTTTACTAACAAAAGACTACTTTTGTTTTCTTTGAAACTTTATAGTTTATTGTGTGTTTTGAAAGGACTATTTTAGCTATAATGTTTCTTTGTATTTAACCCATGCATGCAAATATAATCAAACAAAAAATAACTAAAGAATAGAGAAATGACATTTTTTTCTAAATGCATAATTTAATTTGGAGTAGAGTACTAATATCAGTGCCTACAAATTATGTTGTATGCCTATTTTCTTTTATTTGAATAATTATATTTTGTTTAAGAAAAGAGAAGAATCCACTGTAGAAAATCTTGTATTTTATATGCATTGCTTTGGAAATTAAGGAAAATTATTTTTGAATCTTTATAATCATAATATTAGTGAGAAGAAAAGTAAATAAAAGAAAGAAACTAAATATTTTTAGTGAAATACATTGGAGATGGAAGAGAAATCCTAGCGTATCAGTGTTTGAAAAGAAAAAAATTACATTTTATTGAAAGAAAGTTAACTTTTTACAATAGGCATGAAAACTTGTAAGTTCATCTTTCCTAAACTTAGGAACATGAAATATTTTCATTAAGATTAGATAACTCTTCAGCTAAAATCAAGAAAGGACTTGATAATGGGTTCTTTGTAAACCAGATAAGGAATAGATGTGTGCCCTGCAAAATGAGGCAAACTCCTATATAGATAGAATAACAAAGGTGAATAATAAAGTGTAACTATGGACAAGTTATGATGGAGGAATTAAAATAAATAAAGGAATTGATATTCCACATACTAGGATACGAATAGATATGAACTAGAATGCATGCTTTTATAATGAACTTATGTAATTAGAAAAATCAACACTCATTACAAAATACGAGAGGTAAATAATAACAAAATTAAGTTAATAAATTCTATAGCCATCATGAATACAATTTCTCATTCAACAGTTGAGAAGAACCAGTGGAAGATACTATTCCCACTTTCAATGATGATGCATGACATACATTCTCAACATGTCCTCCAAAATGTTTTTGACCCTTTCTCTCTTTCCATCTTTCTACGAATGATAAGTTGTACTGAATGCAAAATTTGTACCCAAACCTACAAATAACTCCTTTCAAAACTTGGAAGTGAACTTAGCATCCTTGTATGACACACTATTCTTCAAATCACCATGCAATCTTGTGATATCTCTGGTGAAGACCCGTGCTACATCATTAGTTGAATAAGTAGACTTCACTGGAATGAACTGTGCTACATTTGTCAACTTGTACGCCACAACCATGATAGAAACATGTTATTTATATTTCCACGGAAAACCTGTAATGAAATCCATGGAAATGACCTCCCATTTCCACTCTAGAATTAGAATTGGCTATAGTAATCCACTTGGATGCTTACATTCTACCTTTACTTGTTGACAATCCAAGCATCTAGCCACAAAATCTACCACTTCCTTCTTCAAATTCAGCCAATAATAGAACTTCTTCACTGTCGTCAATGTCTTCTGATATCTTGGTTGACCTAAATATGACCTAGCATGAAATTCTCTCAAGGTAAGCTTCTTGAGCTCACTTTTGTCCGACACATTTATCTTGTCTATAAATCTAACCAAACCATTTTCTATGAGATGAGAGTCCACATCTCGATCACCTGTACCCTTAAGTAACTTGTGCATAAGCTCCCTATACATGTGACCTTGTTGTCTTGCCTACAAGATATGATCCAGTAGATCTTTCCCGTACGAACTCATAGCTTATATGTGATTTACATGTACTCTCCTGCTAAGAGTATATGCAACCATTTCCTTTAATGTAGGTCATCTCAAAATCGAAATCATTGATCATGGCCAACTATCTATATTGTCTGGAATTCAAGTTTGGTTGGTCAAATAGGTACCTCAATCCACTGTGATTACTCATCAATACAAACCTCCTACCAAGAATACGAGCATTTCCAACTCATGATCTTGTGTTGGATAATTCTACTCGTGCTCATTCAGTTTCCTTGATTCATAAAACACTACATGTCCTTCCTACATCATGACTCTACTGAGTCCTCCCTTGTAAGCATCTATACATACCACAAACTCTTTGTTCAGATATGCAACCTTTAAAATTGGAGCATTTGCTAACAACTGCTTCAACTTCTCAAAATGGCTGCAAATTCCTCTGTCCATTCAAATTTCTTACGTTTCCTATACAATTATGTAATGGGATAGGAAATCCAAGATAATTCCCTAGTGAACCTCCTATAATAACCTGCTAACCCCATAAATGATCTTATCTCTACCACATTTATAGGAGTTTCCCATTCCATGATAGCTCTTATCTTTTATGGATCACCTGTTATGCCTTCCTTGGAAATAACATGTCCCCAGTAATGTACCTATGTCTGAAAAAACTACATTTTCTAAGCTTGGAATATAACTAATTCTCTCCTAGAAATCTCAATATTATTGTTAAGTTTTCAACATGTTGTTACTTATTCTTGGAATATACTAATATATCATCAATGAATACAATAACAAACTTATCCAGATAAGGATGCAACACACTATTCATCAAGAAAATAAAAGTAGTTGGAGCATTAGTCAAACCAAATGGAACTACAACAAACTCATAATGCCCATACCTGGTATGGAAAGCAGTCTTATAGATGTCCTCTTCTTTAATGCGTACTTGATGATATCCAAATTGCAAGTCAATCTTCGAGAACATTGTTGCTCCCTTCAATTGGTCGAGCAAGTCATCAATCCTCAACAATGGATACATATTCTTGATGGTCACTTTGTTCAACTACATGTATTCAATGCATAAATTGAGAGTACCATCCTGCTTCTTCACAAACAACACTAGTGTACCCCAATGTGATACACTTGGGTGGATATATATATTTTCAAGAATTTCTTTCTACTGTAATTTTAATTCCACTAACTCTGGTGTGCTCATCTTGTATGGTGCCTTTGATTTTGGTGCTTCCCCTAGCACCACCTCAATAAAAAATTCCATTTCCCTGTGAGGAGGAAACTTTGAAATCTCTTCTGGGAACATATCCTAAAACTATTGTAAAACTAGATACCTCCTCAAGACATTTGTGTCCTCAAATTCCTTACCTTTGTCACTAGAAATATGCACTGCAAATAACACACACCCTTTTCTACCACTATGCTTGGCCTACATAGTTGTCACCATTCTAACTGATGTTGCCTTCTCTTACCCTGCAAGATCCTTTGTTTTCCATCATCATCCAATAACTCAATATCCTTTTCATAAAAATTCACCTTAATCTTGTGAATATATAGCCAATCCATACCCAAAAGAATATTATATGCTCCCAATGGAAGTACATTCAGATGTGCTTAGTAGGCATACCATTCAACTCAAATTCACAAGCTCTTACCCAATGATGAACTCTCTTTATAGTACCTGTAGCCAACTACACTAACCAAGACTCTGCATGCACTTATTTATTCACACCACACTTATCCACTAGGTCGGGATTAACATAACTATAATCAAATCCAGGGTTAATCAAAATAGAAACAACTTTAATCACAAACCTTACCATCCATATCAATAATAGATGCCTGGTGATTTTCTTGCCTACTATCCAATGCTACATAAATCTAAGGAATACTCTGTCCAACATCTCCAACTGTCTATGCCTCCTAAGCACTATAGATCCACGTTCTACCACCCTAATGTTGTGGTCAATCACTCCTGCGATGCTCTCCTCCACAAGCCCAACACTACAAAGGATTCCTACCACCACCCTTGTTCTGCTCATCAAACTAAAATCCTTGTCCTCTATCAGAGGCATTGAACTTCTTAGGTGGTGTTGCATTCTCTTTATTACCTATTTTAAGGTCGTGTTCGCTTATTATCCCATTTTCCCTTATTCTTCTCATTACCCTTCCAAATCTACTTAGTTTCGGATTTGCACTTTGATTGCTCATAACAATGCTTTAGCTTCCCGATGGCTTTCTCCAATGATCTAGGCTCATCATACTCAATCTTGTCCTGGAATGTTACTAGAAAACCACTTATGAAACTCTAAATCTTGGCTATCTCCTCCTTAAGATAAGCCACATACCTCAATAAATCCAAGAATCTATTAGTGTACTCCTCATTGATCGTAGATCCCGTCTTCAGCTCATAAAAAGCCTTTGCTTTATCATCATAGTATCTCTCTGATAGATACTTATTTTTGACAAGTCTCTCAAACTCACTCCAGGTCAATTCCTCTTCATGAATACCTTTGAAATTATTTACATCTTCCCACCAGATGTCTGATTTACCTTTATGACTAAATGTACTTATTCTAGCCTTCATGTTCTCTAAGTAATCATGCAATCTTAAGAACTTATTTATCCCAAGCAACCATGCTTTTTCATCATGTTACTTCTTCATTTCCCCATCAAATTTAGGTGGCTTTTCTTTATTTAACTCATCCATAAAATATCCCCTATCACTCCTCTTGTAAAGATGATAACAATGATTACCATGATACCTATCTGAACCAGAACTACAATAGATTCTATGTCTGTTGCCTCACCTATCAGGTGTATCAAATAACCTTCCATATCTAATCATGTCATCTCTATCCAACATGTGCCCGCCATGTGACCTGCTACCATATTCTCCATTAGTCCTATCCTCCTACCCATTATTGATTCTAAGTGGTCCTTGTATCTTCAAGTCTAACAAATTCTGATGAATAACTACATTGACCTTTGTTTATTTCTCCTGTGCCCTAGCAAGTCTCTCTTATGATTTAATGATTTTGTCATTATATTCTTTGCAACTTCTTATTTTTTCCTTCAAACTCTCAGAGTGTTTTCTATGTCAGGAGAATATCTCTCACCATGTTTCTCATCTAATATATAGGGAGAATATCGAGAGTTGTAGTCTACCATCTTGCTAGTCATCTTTGATCTTCTCTTCTTGAAAGGTATATCATGTCAACTAAACCAAATTATAAATAAACCAATGTACCTCAGTATAGTTCAGAGGAGGATCTTTTATCTTCAAGGTCAACAAAATTAGCACAATACATGTATTATCATAATCATCACTATATAGACATCATCTTAATCATGATCTAGTTACCATGCATAATGCCACAATTATAACATCAATTGAGTATTATGCATAACAAAGATATGGACAACACACCTCCATAAAAATACATACACAATCGACATACATTCATGACAACACATCTTAAAAACAACATCATCATCTTCTACATGACATCACAATGACAACAATGACCAGTACCATGCATACATAATAAACACATAGACCACAAGCATAATGAACATATGTACAACTGACATGTACACATGAAAACAAATTCATCCAAAGAGAAAGGAGAACCAAACATCACCCAAGGAGACTATAACCATGTTCTGATACCACTCTGTAACACCCTCCTCCCACATTTACCTAAGTTAACCGATCCACCAGGGTAAACATGCAACAAAGAGTTACTATGATATGATTCAAATCCCCAATTATAGTTAAGGAAGTGAAACCTACAAGACAAGACCAATATAACCTTCCTTAGGAGCTATTGAGCCTCCAGGAGACAACCAACCCTTCTAGGTGCCCAACCCCTGAGACAACTTGATGTTATGCTGATCTAGACCCCCAGCCACTTTGATGACAAGCCATGCATGTGAATGAGACCCTCCAGTCACTCCCACAGCAAGACATGCATGTGATTGTGGCCTATTTCAAGTAGCTTTGTGCAACGACCTCAAATTATGTGCCACTTTTTCAGGGCCAGGACTCAAGCTACTACCCATAACTTCATGAAACTTCCAAAAACTATAACTAACATTGTGATAAGGTTATTAATGCAAACACTTTATTAAGGAATTGATATGACCCCTACTAGCCATGACAAGAATTTCATCAAACATATCATAGACATAAAATCTATAGGTCATAATAACATATCTGAACATAAGGATCTCATACTTATTGAGAATCATCAAGGAGGACTGGTATCTCCTCCTAATAGCTTCATTGTTTTCTATTGGATCATTCACTCATTATTATTTCATCTACTAACCAAAACATGATGAAAGCCATAAATCAATATTACCATAAAACATGCTCATAACTAGAAAATAACCAGAGATATATTAGTGGTGAAACAACTATTAAAGCCACATAATGATAGGAACATTTACTCATGAAAATACCAAATGAAAAGGAGATGTTATTAACATATGAAAATGCAACCAAGTTATGGATTTCCATGTACCACCCGACCATAGATTGGGTTGAAAAAAATCTCTCTTTCAACTATTCGCCCTTGTGCCATATTTCAAGAATGAATGTATGATATCAAGAAACAAATAAAACAAACCAAACCAGGGATTCCAAAGGCCAAAGCACCTCAACCCTCAACCAGTGATTCCACCTCACATTCAAACATCACTAAACATCACCAGATCAATTTCTACCCAAATTGTCTAGGGCTCTAGAGTGTTTGTTCCAACCAAGGCTTCGAAGACTAGTAACTCAACCCACAATGATTTTTGAGCTCTAGAGAATTTGTCCATTCAGGGATGCCAGGACTAGTAACTCAATTCACCAAGGGATCTAAAGCATTTTTCCAGCTAAGGCTTCTAGGACTAGTAACTCAACCCCAAGTTGTTACAAGGATTCCAAAGAATTTGTCCAACCAAGGCTCCAGGAACTAGTAACTCAACCCAAATCCATAAGGAACATGAGAACCAAACAAAAAATGAAATAAGAGAAACCCACAACACCATGGTTATCCATAAAATGGAAAGACTAGGAAAAACCACTATTAATCCAGGAAAACTTCCATGTCAATGACATATCATGACCTAGAAACCACATGCATGCCAAAACAAGCAAGGAAATCATACATGCAACTCAATACTTGCAAGAAAATCCCATTGCCGTTGTTGAACCTGGTGTCCCCTTGTGCTTTCCTTCTCTTATTTTTCCTTCTTGCTCCAAATCCAAAGTATTCCACTCTCCTCCCAGAGTGCTCCAAGGTCTAAGTGTGCAAGAGTATGAGAGAGAGAGAATACAGAGAGAGCTCCAAGTGAAAAATGACAAAACGTTGTGAAATGATCCTTAGAAGCCTTTTTATTAATGAGGCCTCTATTTTCTTCATTTTCCATTATTTTCCTTCGTTCTCCTCCTCACATGAAACTTGTGATCTTTCACCTTCCTTTTCTCCTATATTCCATTATTTTCATAAATAAAATTCCAATTAATGCACTTTTCCTTTCCAAATCCTTTTCCATTGCATTTGTCAATTTCCATAGCCATTAATTAGTCACAAGTGATCCTCATCACTATGTTTTGTCTAAAATTCAGTTTGGTATACGTGTCCCATGACCTTGGTTATTATTTTTCCTTTATTAACTTTATTACATGGATTTTTGACCAAGGTTGTTACATTAGTAGACTAAGAGCAAAGTTAAATACCTTCAAATGATAGTTGGAGGAAGAATAATGATACTTGGAGTATATATTGCACATGCTACCATATTCATTGAGAACAATGGGGGTCAACGAGAGAGTAGAGGTAAACCCTAGTGCCCATAGAGTGACATGTCTACAAACGACAAAACGTGGATGAAAATGACACAACAAAAGTCTTGTAAGGTCATTAAACTATCTAGAAACCCTAGTTCATTAAGATTCATTGATCAAGATTTAGTTAATCAGAGCCATTCAATATAAAAGAATTTATTTGGCCATCTGTTGGAGTTTCCCAATTATGTGTGGAGGTTTCCAGAAAATACTTATCCATAGTATTTCCTACTAGGTTAACAAGCAGATAATACTACATTGATTAATGTAGAAAATAGTCAAGGCCATATACACATAATCAAATACCACACAATAATACATTATGGTTGGGAAATATCTATATGAAAAAAAGATGTATATATATATATATATATAGATATAGTGGTAAACCATCAATGGATCTCGATTATTTGTTTGTTTGTATGGGATAATATTGATGATCTTGATTTTATAATGGAAATATATTACATACAAAGGCAATACCTTGATCGGACTAAAAACCTCAAGTTTATATGATAAATGTTGGGTAGCAAAGGCCCCACGTAAGGGTTTTGGGACTCAAAGTCCGGAAGTTAGGAAAAAGAATGGTAAAGACCCCGCGAAGTGCGCGGAGCATGAATTGTAATAAGTCAAGTCAGAGGGTTGTCCGCCCAAGAATAATGTAAAATAATAGAAAGAGAGTCGGCCTACCCATGGTCTGCGGACCATGGGTAGGTTGACTCTGTTTCTATTATTTTACATTATTCTTGGGCGGACAACCCTTTGACTTGATTTATTACAATTCGCACTCTGCGCACTTCGCAGGGTCTTTACCATTCTTTTTGCCAACTTGCAGACTTTGAGTCCCAAAACCATTACACGAGCCTCCGCTACCCAACAATAAATATAAGTGCACCTTTTGGTAGGTAAAAATAATAAATCACAATTCAATGTGTGAGTGTAACTATGTTGAATTCATAAGAAAAAAAAAGATATAGTTTTGAAGGAGTTAAAATAAATAATGGTTCAACATTAGAAATAAGCAATAGATAGAAAAGGGACTAAGGATTAGTTAATTTACAACTTTGGGGGTCAATAATATGTGTCTATACATATGTGATGATGTTGGTAAAAAGAATAGTGCTTGAAAGTCCTTTGTAGACAAGGCCAATAAGATATAATAAATTATACAGATGGGATGTGAATGAGGAGATTCTCTAATAGAATTTTCAAAGTAATAATTTCATTCCACCTCTTTCATAATTGTATTCATTATAGGAAGAAGTAGTAAAGGAAAAATTCCATATATGTATGGTCATTGAGAAATAGACTGGAAAATTAAGATTTATGGGATCTCTAATAAACAAAATATTAATATGATTTGAAAAAAAAATGTATAGAGAGAGGGTATTTACAAGTGGTATCATAGTTGTAGTTAAAACATTGGGTCTCTCTTGTGTCCTAAAACTGAAATCACTATACCTATGATGAACATATTACATTAAAGAACTAAAGAGATGGAATATGGTGAAGAATCCAATAGTCAAATCTTCGTGGGGTCACCAAGGGGTGATGCAAAACATGATACCAAATTGGGAATGGTTGGAGGAAAAACTAGTAATGCAGAAAGGCAAGTTTTTGAACTATTGCAAGTAATAAGGAATCTAAAAACTTATATGGATGATATTAAAGAAAATTGGGAAAGATTGGTCAAATCTAGAGAGGATCAAGAAATCAATGGATACATCTTAAGGAAATTGGAGGATGGGAAAGTCAACAAAAATACTCATAGAAAAAGGCCTAGAAGTAAATTTGTTAGCACCATTAGAAGAAGAAATTCAATAACTTCTAGTGATTGTCAATCAAATGAATCAATTGATTAAGAACAAAATTCAAGTAGTAGCACTTCCTTACTTAGAAAAAGAAGAAAATCATCCTCTTAGTTATAGGGATATTTTAAGAAAATATGAACTTCCAATTCTGATGAAGAATTAGAAAAGGAAGTATATGCATGGCTCTTCAGTATGTCTAAATACTTTGATGTTTACATTTATCCAAGTAATATTAAGGCGATATTAGCCCCCTATTAGCTGACTGGGAAAGAAACTTTATGGTGGGAAGAAAATAAAGTTGTTAAAATAATTAGAAGCAAAAATTTAACTTGGAATTTGTTCATGAAAAAATTTAAAAATAAATATCAGACTGTAAGGTATTTTGATGAAAAGGCTAGGGAATTTCATGCGCTGAATTTGGGGAAATTTACCATGGATGATTTTTTAACAAATTCATGAATGTGTTGAGGTAGGTTTCTTAGTTGAAGGAGCAAAAAATAAATAAAAAATTCAAATGTTTGTTAGTTGTCTACCTTTCTCTTATAGAGAAAGAACTTAATTTGATCAATGAAAAAAAATGAATGAAACCATTATAAAAGTTAAGCAATGTTTTAATCAGAATAAGAAAAAAGGATAAAATTTTAAAGGGTGAATATCAAGAAAGCCTAACAGATATGGTAGCCAGAAGAAACAATTTAAAAAGCCTAATTTTACTAAAAGTGTGTAAGTAGTTATTTACAATAGAAAATTCAAACAACAGAAAAATGTTGGGCAGAAGGGAGGATTTGCTATAGGAAGTAGAAATTTCAGTAAACCAGTGAAATCGCCCATTAAATGTTGGGGTTGTGGTGAGAATCATTTACGGAGACACTATCCATATAATCCATTAAAAAATATGACATTGTTAAATCAAATTTAGGAAGCATCAATAGTAAATGATGTAACCTGTAATATACCCAAAATCAACATTGCATTGGATGGGAGGCATGCAAATTGTCAGTAAACTATGGTTGAAGTCCGAGGTAAGATCTTTAACAAAAATGTATTTGTACTTATAGATCGAGGACCTACCTTGATTTATGTCTCCCCCGCAGTAGTTAAGAAGTGTAAACATAGAAAGGAAAAATAGCATAAGCCCTGGTTAGTACAGTTGGCCACGAGAACTAAAAGAAAAGTAACTGAAACTAGTAATAATTTCAACATATATTTAAATGGAATGCAAATTGTCCTCAATCTGAAAATTTTACCATTAGGATCCTATGATATCCTTATAGGAATGGACTGGTTAGAAACACATAAGGTGATATTAAACTTCTTAGAAAATTCCTTTAGCTGTATTAATGATGAAAGAAGAGTTTGTGTAGTTCAAGGAATCCCAAGAGAATTTTCCATTAGACAAATTTATATTGTACAAATGAAGAAATATGCTAGGAAATGTTGTCAGTTGTTCATTGTCCAAGTACAAGATCTGTTTGAAAAAAAAAAAATCATCATTAGAGGAATACCTTATACTAGAATAGTTTAAGGATGCATTTCCAAAAGAAATACCAAGACTTCCTCCAAGGTGAGATATTGACTTTACCATTGATCTTATACCTGGTGTTGTTCCAATTTCCAAGGCCCCATACAGAATGAGTATTTTTGAACTTATGGAGTTGAAGATTCAGTTGCAAGAATTATTGGACAAAAGGTACATAAGACCAAGTGTGTCTCCTTGGGGAGCACATGTGTTATTTGTGAAAAAGAAATATATAACATTGAGATTGTGCATAGATTATAGATAACCAAATAAGATGACTATCAAAAATAAATAACCCTTGCCAAGAACAGATTATTTATTTGATCAAGTTAGAGGAGCATCCATATTCTCTAAAATTGATTTGACATTAGGATACCATCGAATCAAGATTAAGGATGAAGACATACACAAGGAAGCTTTGCATACATGCTATGGGAACTATGAATTTGTAGTACTACCATTTGGGTTAAATAATACACCTACTACATTCATGTGTCTCATGAATAGTGTATTAAGGCCATTCCTTTGTCTTTATAGATGATATTAAGGTATATTCAAGGAGTAAGGAAGAGCATGATCAACTTATGAAGATGGTTCTCCAAACTATAAGAGACAATGAACTAGAAAATGTTCATTTTACTAGCAACAAATTCATTAGCTAGAATAGGTAATATCATAATAAGGAATTGTTGTAGATGATGAGAATATAAAACCAATTATAGAGCCGCCAAAACCCAAGAATGTGGAACAAGTTAGATCATTTATGGGCATCACGGGATATTATATGAGATTCATAGAGGGGTTCTCTAAATTTTTCTATCAAATCACTAGTCTACAAAAGAAAGGAATCAAATTTGAATGGAATCAAAAAGTGTCAAGCTATTTTTGACAAACTGAACAACTTTTGACTACAAATCCAATTCTAAAACTAGTTAATCCCAATAAGTAATTTGTGGTTTGTACAGATGCAAGTAAAGAAGGCCTAGCATGATTTTTAGTGTAGGATGGTCATGTTATCTACAATGAATCTAAAAAATTGAAAGAACATGAGAAAAATTGTGCTACTCATTATCTGGAATTAGTAGCAATAATTCTTGCATTCAAAATGTGGAGACACTCCCTAATAGGAAGAAAATTCCAACTAAGGACAGATAATGTGAGTCTCAAATACCTATTTGATCATCTTAATTTAAATGCTAGACAAGCAATATGGTTAGAATTTATTAGTGAGTATGATTTTTTGATCGCACACATCAAAGGGAAGCAAAACAAAATAGTTGATGCTTTAAGCATAAAACTTAATCAAAATTTCACAATAGTAGCAATCAATCAGTCAACATATTTGATAGAAAGAGTCAACACAATTGAAAATTTTGATTCATAATATCTAAAAATTAAAGAAATGGTGCAGAAAACCAATAAAGTGGAAGAAGACAAAGTTTATTTGTTAGTTAACAACCAAGATTTATTGTTGTTTAGAGGAAAAATTTACATACCTAATGACATAAATATGAAAAAAATTCCTAGATGAGCTTCATAAGACACCAACAACTAGTCATCCTGGTTATAAAAATTTGATCATTATGTTAAGAAAATATTTTAATTAGCTAAATATGAAAAATGAGATAATTGAATATGTAGCAAGATGTTTATAATTCCAGCAAGTTAAGGCATATCATCAACACCCTGCTAGATTGTTGCAACCACTACCCATTCCAAAATGAAAATGGGAGACCATTTCAATGGATTTCATCACCATATTTCCAAAGACAAGAAAACAACATGATTCCATTATGGTTGTGGTTGACAAGATTAGCAAAGTAGCACATTTAATTCCTGCAAAATCTACTTTTAAGGTAATAAATATTGCAGAAATTTTTATGAGAGAAAGTTTCAAGCTTCACGGGATACCTAAGGTTATGATTTCAGATAGAGATGCAAAGTTTACCTCCAAATTTTGGAAAGGGTTATCTGAAAATATAGGAACTAATTTAAAATTTAGTACATCTTATGATCCTCAAATTGATGGTCAAATAAAAAGGACCATTCATATATTAGTTAATAATGTATGTAAAAGATAAGAAAACTAAATGGGAGGACTATTTTCACTTAGCAGAATTTCTCTATAACAATCAGTATCAAACCTCTTCAAAAATGAGTCATTTTGAAGTTATGTATGGAAGGAGATGCAAGGTACCATTAAGTTGGGATCACCTTGAGGACAGATTGATATTAGGTCCAGATATGTTAAAATATATGGAGGAAATAGTCAAGTCAGTTAAAAAGAATTTGAAAATTATCCAAGATTGCTAGACACATTATGTAGATATGAAAATAAATCAGAAGGAATTCAATGTGAGAGACCATGTATACTTGAAATTCGAACCTAAGAAAAGTACACTAAAATTTGGTAGTTGTGCTAAGTTATCTCCTAGATATTGTGGACCCTTTGAAGTTTTAGCCAGAGTTGGACCTGTTGCTTACCAACTAGCCCTACCAGCCAATATTAATATTCAGCATGTATTTCATATTTAATTATTGAAGAAGTATTTACATAATCCATCTCATGTAATTGATTGGCTTGTTGTATGGGTGGAACCAAAGGGAGAGTTCCTAGAAAAACCACTATGTAGTCTAGACCGGAGGTGGTTACACTCAAGAATATAGATGTAGTAGAATTGAAAGTTCAATGGAAACATTTCACTCTATAGGAAGCAACATGATAGTTGGAGGATCCTTTCAAGGAATCTTATCCTTCTATAGTTTAAATTTTGAAATGATTTCCAAGAAGAAATTATTGATTAGGGCACCATGACAGTGTCAAATTTAAGCGGAGGAGGATTTGATATCCCTCAGCTTAAGGATTTCATTGTAACTAAAATGTGAAGAACTTTAAATTATGATTTAGTATGTTACAAAGAAAAATATACATTTAATTATCAATAATTTTGCTGATAATAACTATTGTAAAGTTGTTGTAAAGTTGTAATTATGTGTCTATTTTATTATTAAACTAAAAATAAAATGGGAAATTAAGGGTTAAGTATAGATGGTTGAAAGAGGAAAAAGGCTGCAATTTATTTTTTTATTTATCAACAAGTATTAAGCATCTAATATAGGTGATTATATTTATTTATGAAATTATGATATTAACCAATTAATGTTTCCTAAAAGACAGGGAGTTGTCTTTAGGAAGTGGGAAACAAGGGCTCATTAATGAGAAATTAACTATCTGCCACCTCTTTGTGAGGTGGAGATAGTTATTAAACACCCAAAGAGTGGTAGATGGATATTATCTGAGAATTCTCTTTCTTTTGTCTCAATTATTCTAAGAGAAGAATTGGAGAGACTCAAGAGAAGAAAACGAGAATATACAAAAAGAAAATTGCATGCCTTATTTACTTAGGAAGACCATCATTGTTGTTGTGTCAAGGTTGGGAGGAGCCAAGTAATTAGCCATATATTTCCCTGAATTATTATCAAGTCGATGTCCTTTAACTTTGTTCTCATTTTATTTTAGCAACAATACACTACTATTTTCTCTAAAACTTTATAGTTTATTGTGTGTTTTGAACGGATTATTTAACCATAATGATTCTTTGTATTTTTACCCATGAACGCGAATATAGTCAAACGAAAAAGAACTAAGGAATAGAGAAATGATATTTTTTTCTAAATGGATAATTTAATTCGAAGTAGAGTATTCATATTAGTAGCTATAGATTATGTTGTATGCCTATTTTCTTTGATTTGAATAATTCAATTTTGTGTAAGAAAATAAAAGAATATATTGTAGAATATATTTTAATTTATATGTCTTATTTTGGAAATTAAGGAAAATTATTTCTGAAGCTTTATATTCATAATATTAGTAGCATAAAAGTAAATAAAAGAAAGAATCTAAATATTTGTAGTGCAATACATTGGAGATAGAAGAGCAGCCCTTGTGTATTAGTCATTGAAAAGAAAAGAATTAGATTTGATTGACATAATTTTAGCTTTTTACAATATGCCTAAATCCTTGTAAGTTCATCTTTCATAAACTTATGAATATGAAATTTCTTCATTACAAGTGGAGAATCCTTAAGATAAAATCGTGAAAGGACTTAGTAATGGGTTCTCTATAAACTAGAGAAGGAATAGATGTGTTCCCTGAGAAATGAGGCAAACTACCATGTAGATTGAAGAACATGGATATAAAAATTGATAAGCTAAAATGTTTGGAAACATCAAAGAAAAATTTTCCAACTCCTAGCATCTAGAAATAATCGCCTGAGATAATAAAATGAGTTATTTATTATTCAATGAAAATTAGATAATTATTGTTGTAGAAATACTGAGTAATCACAGTAAAGGAATACAAAGCGCTATTAAGAAACAAAACTTCTATAATGTGAGTTATATGAAGAAAAATATGAATCAAAGAATAATACACATATTTTTTATTTTAATATAAGAAAAATGCATAATAATAGAGGTTATATACAAAAACACAAGAAATATGCAAGTGTTATGTAAAGCCTTAGGGAATAAGTAGACCTTTATTAAACACAAATTGTTTTAATTTGAGTAACTTCCTAATGCTTACAAGGGTGATCAATAACAACTTGTAACTATGAACAGGTTACAATGGTGGAATTAAAAGAAATATAAAAGTATTGATATTCCCTAGACTAGGATGAGAATAGATATGAACAATAATGCATGCTTGTATAAAGAGATTATGCAATCAAAAAAATCAACACTTATTATAGAAATATGAGAGGTAAATAATAATGAAACTAAGTTAATAACTTTTGTAGCTATCGTGACTACAATTTCTCATTCACCAGGCAAGAATAGCTAGGTAATGGAAAAATAAGCCATAAATTAATTAAAATAATTTTTGCAATATAAAGATAAATAACATTGGTAAGAATTTCTCATTCACCAGGCAAGAATAGCTAGGTAATGGAAAAATAAGCCATAAATTAATTAAAATAATTTTTGCAATATAAAGATAAATAACATTGGTAAACAAAAGAAAATCATTTAAAGAAGATCTCCATAATGCAAACACCTCAATTTAAAAGTT
>APFE030536649.1:65345-95366 GCA_000404065.3 Pinus taeda
TTATGGAAACAATTCAAAAGCTACATGGAAACCCAACGATTATTGTAAGTGACATAGAACCAATTTTCACTGGAAATTTTTGGACAAAATTATTTTCTTGTCTCAGTACTCAGTTAGCTCATAGCTCATCTTATCATCCTCAATCTGATGGGCAAACTAAGATAGTAAACAAATGCTTGGAAGGATATCTTCATTGCTTTGTATCTGATAAACAGACACAATGGGTCAAAAGGTTGCCTCTGGTTGAATGGTGGTATAACACTTCCTTCCATACAGCAACAAAAATGACCCCATTTATGGCACTTTATGGATATCAGCCACCATCCATCACATCATATTTAAGAGAAAATTCTAAGGTTCAAGTAATGGAACATCACATCGAGCATCAACAACAAGTTCTCCAACTCTTAAAGGATAACCTCACATTGGCACAGAATAGAATGAAATAACAGGCAAATCAACATTGCAGTGAAAGAAGTTTTGATTTAGGTGACTAGGTATTCCTATAGCTACAACCATATAAACAAATTTCCCTCAAGCCAGCTAAGAAGGATAATAAATTATCACCAAAGTATTATGGTCTGTACAACGTGTTGCAAAAGATTGGTACTATGGCATACAAATTGCAGCCTCCTGCAGCTTCCCAAGTGCACCCAATTTTCCATGTTTCATGTTTAAAGAAGGTTGTAGGTGACAAGCTCACAGTTCAAACAATATTGCGAGAACTTGACAAGGAAGGAAATATCATATTGGAACCGAAACGAGTCACAGAAACAAGAACTCGACAACTATGAAATTGATCAATTTCAGAGTATCTCATCAAGTGGAAGAATTTATCCGTTGAAGATTCCACATGGGAGGATGAGAATTTTATATAGAAACATCCAAAACTACTCAAGCGTTGAGGACAACGTTTTTTGGAAGGAGAGGGGCATGTTAGGCCCCTATAATACTAGTGACTCCCCCATTACTATTGTAATTGTTTCCCTTATTGTTATTATTGTGCCCCTATTATCCCCATAGTGTTATTAGTATGCCCCAAAGAAACCCACTATTGCTATTTTGGTGCCCTTATGTTATTACTGTTATGTCGGCTTGGTTCTATTGTGACCCCTTAGACTCCTATATATAGAAGGGAGGTTTAGTCATTTGTATCATCCAAGAATTGTTCATTTGTGTGATGTAAAGGAGGTTGCCCCCTCGAAGAGGCTTATTTCTAAGGCGTCAATCTATCTTTTCTTTCTTTTTAGTGAGTTGGTTTCATAACAAATATATTATTAGGGATGTTTATCTGCTTGATTAGCATTGCAAGAGTAAAGAGTCCACTACCATGAGATTTATCAGCTTATTGAGCAAGTACTACATGGTTTATCGACTCCAAGGATAACCACTTAGGGTTTTATCATACCTTTCAACTAATTCCTGGGTGTCTTAGCCTGTCAAGTAGTTTATCAACGCCAACTAGTATCTCAATGGTTTATTATCTCTAAGGCTAGCCACTACCCAGGTGTTTATCATCTCCATGAGCATGTACTTAATTAGTTTATTAGCCTTGACTAGCACTTGATTGTCTCGAGTCTATTGAACTCTCTCTCTAGCCAACCAAATCACAGTCACACGCACAAGCCTCAACAAACATAGGGAATGCCATACCAAAGAAAAACACAAACTATCATAGGTTATCACTTTCTAGTAGGTTCACATTCACTGCAAATTCACACTCTGTGTTCTCCTTTCTAGGGAGATCTCTCTTGCTCGACTCCTTTCAGCTGTCTACTCACTTGTCTAAATGAATGCATCCATAATTCTTGAATATCTCTATATCTTCCCCCTTGTCTCCCAGTGGGCTTCTCCTCTCATATGTTTCCATGTATGTTGACCACACCCACACCTCTTTGAGAATTGAGATTGCATTATCATCATTTACTCGGAGAGCCCATTCCCCCAATTCAATGTTGCACCAGTAGTGCCATAAATCCCTAAGGGAGATAAATAAATATGATAGCTTGGTTTTATAAGAAACTCCTCATCCTCGGTTCTTTGAATCGATGTCCACTTCCGTTAGCGAGTCAAGGTGTTACATTTCCACATTATTTACAGGAATTGCAATTCATAGCAATATATACAAGAGGGATTAGCAAAAAGGTTGTCACATTGAAATACTTCAACATGATGGATGAAGCTTATGTAATTGTCTTTTTACCAATCTCCACTGACTTGTTACTTCCCATAAATGAGTGTAAAACTCCTAATGAAATTTGGACCAAATTGGAGGATCTCTTTGACAAGCAATATGGGTTGAGGGACATCCACTTAAGAATGTGCTAATCAAAATGGATCCATCCAATTTTGAGACCCTACAAGATTACTTCTCCAAATCCAATACATTAATGACTTAGGTAAAAGCTTGTGACATAGATATAAAATATGAAGAACTCAATGTTTTGGTTATTTTTAAGCTAGGACCGGAGCACTCTATTTTACATCTCTTCTTTTCGTAGGGAAAAACACTAAAAATAAGACATGAGAAAGGAAGAGTCAAGATAAATAAGAAAATAAAAATGACAAGTGGATCTTAGGGATTGAGTCCTTTATGATGGATGGGTTCTATATAAAAAAGTTGAAGAAGAAGAAAGACATCTCTTTGGATAGGGGCAATAGGCAACCAAATCTAACATATAATAGATAGAGGGTTTAGGGGTGGAAAACTATAGAAGGATGTTATGTAGTTGAACCTATGATTGGGTGGAGAGTCATCCCCCCCACACTAGTTGCTATCAGTAGGATCAGGGATGCACAATAGTTCATGACAATAAGTGTCAACACACCTTATTCATGTGGATTTGCAATAACAAAACATCATTTATTAATCATTATTATAAATTTCTATCCATATGTTTGATAAAGTAGCTCATGCCATTACATATGGTATCAAATCCACAAGCTCAATCTCTAGGACCCATGGACCCTCTAAATTCAATTTTTACAAGTGACATATGGAAACTCTAAGTACGTTTCAAGTTTAAAAAAAAAAACTTCTAATGTATTATTATTACTAAATATATTGTTAAACTTTTAAATCTATTGCTATCATTTTAGATGATATCTAATATTATGCCTTATGGATCAAACATCATTGTCAATCATTTCTCTAATCATTTTGTTGGCAATCTTTATAAAGGTAATATAAATTTGATCTCTGCATTTTGGGTCTTGTGGCCTGTTGTCACTCAAATTGTACACCAGATTGCGACAACGCCTAGGGCGACAACATTCAAGGTAAGGATCAGAGTGATAGCCCCTACCCTTATGATAGGGATTAGAGTGACAACCCCTACCCTGAGCGTTGTCGAAATCTAGTATACAATTTGAATGACAACATGGCTGAAATCTATCATTTTAAACATCAATCGACAATAAAAACCTCACCACTCTATCAATGTTGATAGCTGAACTCTTTCTAGTTTCGGTCATTGATGTGATTTCCAAGGCTTTTTACAAAAATGTCAATATTCAATCAAGGCTTCTACTGGAATGTAATTTCCTTTAAGCGAATGCTTCTTTCTCGTGAGTTGGGAGATCAGACCATCTCCTCTTTTGCTATTTACCTTCAAGGTCTGAAGGCCTTAAAATACTTGACATTCTTTCAAGATAGGTCCAAAATATATTTTCAGAAGGCTACACAACAGTTCCATGCATCGAAGAATTTTACTATTTTGTTTGAAATAGAAAGGAACATGATAACACACGTGTGATAGACATCACCCAGATTTTGGATTTATCAATACGAATCGTGCATCTACATTTTTAGGCGTCACGACATAGATTTACTCGGTATCAGGTATATTCTTTGCGTGTTTAGGGCTCTGCATTTTTCCCCCAAATTTGATTGCACAATTGTATCCAGAGCAATCAAATTAGCCAAACTAGGCTTTCATTTCACTCAAGCCAGACTCTGCTAGTTCTACGGAATTTTTGTTCGCTACTTCGTGGTCACATGAGCTCCTATACATACTTATATGGCCGTTTTCCCAACTGTACAAAATTGTTGGCTACAAATCAACCGTTACGGAGTTGAAATCAACCCCTGGCATCTCAATCTTTCCTTGCAACTACAAATCGACCTTTGATGTGTTTAATTGCTGCAGATTTGCCCTTTTTGGTGCAATTTTTGCAAATTTGAAGCTAAGGTATTTTTCTTCTTCAGCAAATTTGAGAATTATTGTTGCACTGAATTATTGCTTCGACATTCAAAATGATAAACTAGTTCAGTCTAGAATTTCAATTTCATGGATTATAAGTGGAGAAATTAATTAAATTCTTGTTATTTCTATGTATTTTATGAAGAAATTGTTGGCTCCCATGTAATTCCTATTTTAGGTTTTTTCTTTTTTCTTTTTTAATCTCACATGCAAGATCTGGTGGTTTTTGTTCATTGAAATGTGAAGATCCGGTGGCAATTTTCTTTGGTGAATTTTGTTTCAAGATCTTGTGGCTTTTGTTAACTCCAAATAACGAAATTCCAAGTTTTGGTGGCTTTTGTTCATTGAGATTTAAAGATATGGTGGCAATTTTCTGTGGTTGTATTCGTTTCAAGATCTTTTTCAGTAAATTCGTTTCAAGATCTTGTGGCCTCTGTTAGCTTCAAAAGAAGAAATTCCAAGATCTCGTGGCCTTCGTTCATTTCAAGATCCGGTGGCCTCCTTTTATACCAAACGAAATTTCAAGATCTGGTGATTTTTTCTTCTTCTTTTGTTTATTTCAAGATTTGGTGCCCTTCGTTTATTACAAATCAAATTTCAGGATCCGGTGGTTTTTGTTCATTTCAAGATATAGTGGCCTTTGTTTAAAGAACTGAATACATTGGAACATTTCTGTAATACTTTGAATTCTTTTTCCAATGGAATCTCAAGATCCGCTGGTTTTTGTTCATTTCAAGATTTGATGGCCTTTTTTCAAAGAATTGAATACATATATACATTGAATATCTATGTGATACTTTGAAAAAATTTCAAATGAAATTTCAAGATGTGGTGACTACTTTCAAGATTTAGTGGGTTTTGCTCATTTTGGCAAAGATCCGATGGCCTTTGCTCAAGAATAGAAAACATATATATACATTGAATATCTATTTGAAATTTGAAATGGAAATTGAAGATGTGGTGGTTTTTGTTCGTTTCAAGATCAGCTGGCTTTTTGTTTAAAGGATTGAAAGCCATGTTTAAAGGATTGAAATCCATACATGGAAACATTCATGTATTACTTTGGAATTTTTTCAAATGAAATTTAAAGATTTGATTGACTGTTTTATATTTTAATGATATAGATCCCAACCACCTGTTGCAGATATAGAAGAGAACCGACAATGGTCGGCTTGGGGAGTAAGTCATTTTAATAATTTATTTTATAACCTTAGAGATAGCTGGATAGTTCTGGCGTCGAATTTTGAGACGTTGACATTCTGTTTTGAATTTCATTTTACAGGTCTGGTTTATGAGGTAACCTCTTTCCTGGGCAATGGAATTTATTACAATTAATTTTATATTCCTTCGCATCGAAATAATCAATTTGATCTACTTTCATATATACATTTGAAGGGGAAAATATTCTATTCTCATATTGAACTGGTAGTAGTTATCATATTGAACTGTTAGTAGGTAGTAGCTATATAAATATATTATATAAAGGTAACTGTACAAGATATTTATAATTAGTTATTTACTTCGCATTATCAAATTATTATTCAAATCCAGAAAGGTGAATTTAAGTTATTTATGATTTTTAAAATCGAATGCAGAAAAATTTAACGGAAAAAAAAAATGAGTTAAGGGCAAGGTTAGACATATCTTTTGAGCATCAAAATTCAGATGAGTAAGGATTTCCTTCCATTATTAAGAAATTGATTGAATAAAAAATTTATAGACTATGATAATATTGATAGATATTATTACTTAGGAGATTTTTGAGATTTAAAATAGGCCAACCAAAATAAATTTTATAAGAACCAATATGATTCAAAATGATGGTGTGGGATGATTCAGTGTTTTTGGAGTAAAAAAGTACAAAGATTAAAAAATAATAAAATAATAAAACTATTTTTTCAATTTGTATTTTCAACTTATGTCTCTAAGTTTTTACTCAAATTTCGAGCAGGAATACTCCTTGAATGTAAATTGATTAAATAAAAAATTTATAGACTATGATAATATTGATAGATATTATTAATTAGGAGATTTTTGAGGTCTAAAATAGGCCAACCAAAATCAATTTTATAAGAACCAATATGATTCAAAATGATGGTGTGGGATGATTCACTATTTTTGGAGTAAAAAAGTACAAAGACTAAAAAATAATAAAATAATAAAACTATTTTTTCAACTTGTATTTTCAACTTATGTCTTTAAGTTTTTACTCAAATTTCGAGCAGGAATACGTTGAATGTAAAATTAAATTCTTCATCCAAGGAGTACCCATGTTGGATGCAAAATTTAATTCCTCATTCGAGGAGTACCCATGTTCCATGCTTTCAATGGAACCTACTACATGAAAATTGAGAAATACATGAAAAAATGTGATTGCAATCACATTTTTCATGTATTTCTCATTTTTCGTGTCCATCGAAAGTATGCAACATGGGTAATCCTTGGATGAGGAATCAAATTCTTCATTCAATGAGTGTTTCCACTCAAAATTTGACTAAAGTCGTATGGAGATAAGTTGAAAAAATAGTTTTGTCATTTTAATATTTTATTATTTCCATTATTATTTTATAATTTCCTTAGGAGGCCCATTTTAGACCTCAAAAATCCCTTAATAAGAATGGTTTTTATTATTAACTTTGATCATCTAGATATAATGGTAGTAGAAGGGTTGCATGATACATTAAAAACAACCTTGATAAAAGACTTGGATCAATATTGAATCATAATATTAAATTTAAGAGGTCTTCAATATTGGCTAAAATTATCATATTGAATGTATCACTCACAAAGTTATAATATTAGCCTTTGAAATTGGATGCCTCTACAATTGAGCATAAGTGAGGTAGCATAAGTGAGGTATGGGACCAAATCTAGTATGAGTGGGTATGGAGCAGTAGATCAACAAGCTTGGAAGGTTTTATTGATTAATATATAAATGTTGGTGGATAGATTTGGAAGAATAGAAACAAATGTGTATACCAAAATGCAACCATGACAATAGAGTTATTAAAATGAGAACCTAGTGATAATGACATAATTGGAAATGAAAAAATAAGGGCAAGGCTAAAGGTATGTTTTGAGCATCAAAACTCACATGAGTGAGGATCTCCTTCCATTATTAAGAGATTGATTTAAATTAAAAATTTGTATACTAATTAATATAATATGATAATATTGATAGATATTAAGTATGGTTTTTTTATTGACCTTGATCATCTAGATATACGAGTAGTACAAGGATTCCCTGATACATTCGAAACAACCATGAAAAAAGACAAACCAATATTGAATGATAATATCAGATTTAAGATGATTCGAATTGGATCATTCTATTATTTTTTATCCATCTTGATGCATTTGGAGTAGAAAAAGTGGAGGAATTAGCTCATAAGACCATTTTTATCGGTGGGACCCAATTTTCTGAAACTGGTTTTGAAACCTTCCAGCAAAGTTTTGAGGCATTAAACAACTTTTTTGGGGGTAAAAATTTCCCGCAATAGTGCTGCATTTTTTCATGCTATTCTACACACAAATACCTTTCCAATGACGCAAGAAGCGTGTCAATCAGAATCTGTATGCAAAAGTTATGCCACTTGGAAATTGACCTTCCTGTTTTCACACCTATAGTTCAAAGGGATGTTGCGTTAGCCCCCATTATTCATAGAAAAGGGGCTAGCCACATGTTTGTGTTGTAAAATACTCTAGAAGGGTCTATCTTGTAACTCTAGTTAAGAGGATGTAATCAAAATTAACCACTAGTAGGCTATCAGACCGTGTTATAACCGGGCCACTAGGAGGAAGAGGCATTCAATTTTTTCGAGAGCATTTTGTTCCATAGTGAGCAAAGATAGCTAGGAGAGATAGGAGGTAGAGCACACAAAGAGGATGTGTGCACTGTAGCAGCCCATGGGCCACGTGCATTACTTCTTTGTACCTACAACCATATTTCCAGGCAGAGAAAGAAAGTGAAGCAGCCTCACCTTCCATTTCTATTTTCTCCTGAAAGGGTTTTCCAGAGAGCATATCTTGTGTCTTGTGTGTGTGTGTGTGTGTGTTTTCATGTTGTCGTTCTCTACTTTTCTATATAATTTCCATTCACATGCATGCACTAATTACAATTAAATCCACAGGTCTTAAAGTTTAATAAACTGTAATAGTGTAGAATTTTTAGAGTTTTAATATAATATTGTTAGATATGTTGTGATGAACTGTCCAGTGGAATATTCATGATAGTTTACGAAGCATAAAAGGTCCTTAATATTGATTAAATTATCATATTGAATGTGTCACTCACAAAGTTGCAATACTAACTCTTGAAATTCGATGGCTTTAAAATGGAGCATAAGTGAAATATGAGAACCAAGTCTATAGTATGAGTGAGTATGGAGTGGTAGTTCAACTTATTCACTAAAAATTAACAAGTTTGGAAGGTTTTATTGGTTAATATATAAAGATTAATGGATGGATTGGAAGAATAGAGCCAGATATGTATATAAAATGCAACTATGACAAAAGAGAGTTAATAAAATGAACCTAGTGATAATGATAAATTTGGAAATGAAAATTTTGTTTTTGATATGGATTCATGGTAATTGTTGAATTAGGAGTAGCTTAATTCATAATGACTTTACTATGAGGATGTCACTTCTTGAAAAAGGAAAGAAACCTTAGTCCGCCTTGAAGAAGGGTGCATCTATGATAAAAGAGATCAAGTGGTATTAAGTGGGAAAGCTAATATTTCTAGGGGTGATTAATGATAATTATTAGGTGATTGATAAATCACTAAGTCTTAAGCATCCCTTTCTACAAGAGGATTAAGTATGATAGGAAAAAATTAAACAATGATGACCTAGTGTTTACATGCCACTAGGCACACTAGTCTTGGAATGAGTAAGAAAAAGATGTAAATGATGTAAGAACCATGTGTAATGATGAATCAATAAATAAGGTAAGGAATTGAACTTTGATATTGATAATTTAAGGCATATTAGTAAGGCACTAATAGCTTAATGTTGAATTTCACAAAATTTTCCTAGGTGGAAAATGGAGACATGACTAAAGATTAGGCCTCTAGATGGTGACATTTACTTGAAGTTTCATAGTGTACTTTAGAAGGAAAATATATGAAAAATTATCATGTGGATAGGGTAACTATATATATCCTATAATTTATCAACTTCCTATTGAGAGAAGAGGAAATGACAATAAAAAAATGTTCATTGATTAGCTAATCACATGACAATCATAATATATTGATCTATCCTATATTCTAGATGGATGTTGACTAATATAATTGCATTAAGTGGGAAAATTGGTATAGGCTAATGAAATTGATTTTGTTGACAAATCATGATAAGAACACTAATGATGTTTTTGTTTCTCTACATGTGATATGTGTTGAGGTGCTTATCATATTTAAATGTTATGCCACAATGTTATATTAACATGTGATTCCATTTATTAAGTGTATGTAATATTATAACTTTGATATAGATATATTGATGTGATTTTGTTTTCTATACATGCGACGAAGATATGTTGAGCCTATGATATTATGATATCATTTCATAATGTGACATCATGTTGAATTACATATAATATTTTATCATGAGATGCTTAATGATGGCATGCATTAGCATGTGGTGCCTTACTATTTAAGATATTTTGATCACAATGATGATGTTTTTCTCATGATGACATGTGAGAGTTAGCATGTGGATTATCTTCTACGAGATGATGATGTTATAATTATGACTAATGCATTAGTTGCATGTTGAGGTAGATAGGTAATCCACCAACTGTCAAGAGGTCCAATTTATTTAATTATCTCAAGGGAGACCATACCCATGACATAGAATACCTACAAGTAACATCTTATGGGATAAGAACAACTCAATCTATTACTTATGTCATTGTTTCTTATTCCTTAAAGTTATTATGCCAAGTATAGAGTATGGAGAGAGTTGTGTGTGAAAAGTAGATGTTTGCCTTGGTTGAAGATTCCCAAGGTATGTGATGTACTACATCATATTCCTATCTTGGTGGTAAATTCCTAGGATACATTATACCAAACTAGTTGCTTGCCGTGGTGGAAGATGCACATGGTACATGATGTACTAGATTAGATTCTTACCTTATGGATAGATAGCTTGGGTATGTGATGTACCAAACCAAATGCCTACCATGGGGGTAAATGGCTTGGGTATGTGATGTACCAAACTAGATGCCTTCCTTGGGGGTAGATGCCTAGGGCATGTGATGTATCTGACCAGATGTCTACCTTAGGTCATATGAGATGCCTGGAGTATGTACTTGATTAAATGCTTGACTTAGGGGTATATTCCTTAGATATGTGTTATATCATACTAGATGTCTAATTTGGGTGTAGATGCTTGGATGTACATGGTGTACCCGATGAGATGCTTACTTTGTTGGTAGGTGGCTGGGGTATGTGATATACTGAACTAGATGCATTCCTTAAGGGTATATGCCTAGGATGCATGATGTCCCAGACCAAATATTTGCCTTGGTGGAAGATGTGTCGGGCTACGTGATGTATCGAACCATATGCATGCCTTAGGGGTATATTCTTGGGGTACATGATGTACCAAACCGAATTCCTTCCCTAGGGGAAGAAGCCTAGGGTACACGATGTACTAGACCATGCCTATCTTTGAGGTAGATACCTAGGGTATGTGATGTACTAGATTAGATGCCTACAATGGAAGAAAATGCTCAAGGTATTTGATGTACCAAAGTGGATGTCTACCTTAGTGGAAAATTCCTAGGGTATATGATGCACCAGATAATATATTTACCTTGGTCATATATGATGATTAGGTACATTAGAATATTTGATGCCCCAATATTTTTTAATAATGATAAATAAATAAAAGCCTACTTATCCAATAAAAAGGGTAAAACATTAAAAATAATAGATAGGAAATGAAAATTCAATATAAAAAAGGAATTAAAAATGACAATTGGATCCTAGGATGACGTCCTTTATGATGGATGGATTCTATATAACAAAGGTGAAAAATAAGAAAGACATGCCTTTCACTAGGGGAAATAGGCTAAGAAATCTGAATTTAGTACATATAGGGATTAGGTGTGGCAAACTTTAGAAGGATATTATGTAGATGAGCCTATGGTTGGGTGAAGGGTCGCTCCCACACATTGGTTGTTGTAAGTAGGTTCAAGAATGCACAATGGTAAATGACATTGTTGTTAGGTAAGTTCCATCACACCTTGTTCATCTAGATTTGTAGTAACAAAACTTCATTTATTAATAATTAATATTATGAATTTCTATGCACATGTTTAACAAAGTAGGTCAAAAAATTACAAATATTCATGGGGATTCTTATATATGTCAGAATCCATGCACTTTCATCACAAAAATGATGCAAGGAAACTAAGTAGAAGAAAAAGAATAATAAAGAACCAAATAACAAGTAGGAAGATAAGAAAAATCCTACTAAGGAGGGTTCACATTCCGAGGGAGAAAAGGGTGGGAAGGAGAAGATGAAGTGCACATATTGCAATCAGGGGTTCCATGTTTAGAGCTATTACATGATGAAAACCATTAATCAAATGGCACATGCACTCTAGCAATCACTTGGATCAATACATATTAGATGTTGCCAAGAAGAATTCAGAAGACTAGCCACTAGGTGAAAAGGGTAAAGGTCATGCATTGCTAGTTACTACTTCTTTTCATAATACTTAAGTTCTTGATTTAGGAGTCACATTCCATATGGCTTCCTTAGTAGATTCCTTTTCTCACTTGGAGACCTATACTAAACCACCTTATTTTTGGGAGATGACACACGAATGGAGGTTTGTGGAGAAGGGAGAATAAATTTGGAGCATGGCTACTTTAACAAGGTACTTATTGTTCCTCAACTTTCAATTAACATGATTTCCATTTACTAGATTACACTTCCAAGGTTAGACAAGAAAGTAGAGCTCACTCTAGATACAAAGAATATTCCAATGTGCTAGATGGTTCTAGAGTCGCTATTGGATAGGTGACCCACCGTTACAAGTTATACACTTTCTCTTATTCTATTCCTAAATCATATTTTACACTTCTAACACATGTTATTAAGGAGAGCAGGTTATGGCATAATATGTTTGGTCAACTTAATCATAAATATTTTGATCAACTATCCAAAGAAGCAATTATAGAAGGCATATTGCATATCCATTACACAAATGGAATTTGTTAAGACTGCATATTTGGAAAGCATCCATAAGATAAGTTTGAGATAGGTAAGGCTAGAAAATCCTCTGCACTACTTGAGCTAGTGTACAATGACATTAATGGGCCTTTTCCTCACTCATAGGTAAGACAATATACGTGTAAATATTCATTAATGATTTGTTACATGGGTGTATTTTCTTTAGTTGAAATCAAAAGTCTTTGAGCATCTAAAAAATTTGTATAAAATCAAATAGGGAATAGAATTAAATACCTTCAGATGAATAATGGTAACCTCGATGTTAAAAGTGTAACAATTATATTGTTGCTCAGGATCTCCTTGTTGTCCAAATCTCATCGTGGTACTCATGATCTATTGATTTGACAAGGGTTTCAAGATGTTCATGTATACACAAATCTGCACATAGGAGGAATGCCTTCTTCATTTCGTTATCTTCGAGATCTTCACAAATTCACCATTGGAATATTTTATACCCTGTAAAATATTCGGTTCCCAGAAATCATATGGAAAAGAGAAGAGGTGAACCTAGACTCATGCACCCATATTACAGTATTATAATAGTATATATAATAATATAATATTAAGTAGTATATATATATTACTACTTGTTTATAATTGGGCATGGAGTTACAAAATACAGTTCCTTACACCCCACAAAAAATGGAATTGCAGAGAGGAAAAATTGAACACTAAAAGAGATGACAAATTGTATGTTTATGGTGTGTAAATTTCCATGGACATTCCACTAGATAGTCTGTCATAGTGTTCTAATAAAAGTAGACTAAAATTTGAAATCCATATTATGAGCACTAATTTTCATTATGTTTTTAGATTTATTAATTACTAATTTTTTTCTTATGCATGCAATATATAAAATATGAATACATAGAAAATAGTTAAATAATAAGACAGGACAATCAAAATGAACACTAATATTTGATTTAAGAAACCCTTTCAAAAGAAAACCCAAATAGAAGGTGAGTATTCTCTTTTCTCTTTTGTATGAATGGAAATAATGCAAGTTGAAAGGAGACGAAACTATCTATGTAGTTTCCTAAAGCCTGTGGCCAATGGGATGTTGCAAAACACAAAATCACTTTGTTCTTCTCTCTCTATCCATTCTTAGCTACTCTGCTCTACGATGTAACCAAATTCACATGAATAGAATGGAACCCTTTTTCCTTCTAGCAGCTCGGTTATAACATAGTTTGATTGCTAATTTGGGGTTAAATTTGACGCATTCAACCCTTAACATGAGTTATAATTCAACCATTCTAGAGTATTATTCATAGTCTCTACATGGCTATCCCATTTCTAATATTAATAAGGGATTACATGATATCCTCTTAAATTATCGTGGTTAAACATGATAGCTCAACTTTTAGGAGGCATAAATCTTTCATCAAAACTTTGATTGACATGATTATTGCATTATTAGAAAGGTATTTAAGTGTATAATACATCACAAGGTGATGAACTTACAAAAAAAAGAAACTACACGCAAAAAATGTCATTAAGGGCCTTAAATTGGCCCGAGAAATTTTCTTACCTTAATTCTCTAAACTGGATTATGCCCCTAAAACTACTTTACTAAGTTGATTTATCTTATTTTTCCACCTTCAAAGCATAAATATGGAAGAAAAAAAAGTAATGATCTAATCAGGATCATACCTTGTTGGGTGCGGGATCCCCCAAGGGTAGTTTTTGGGCTAAAAGCCCATATTTTGGTCAAATTTTGTAATCCAAGTGTAAAGACTCTGCATATTGTGGTCGTGGAGTGCGTATGTGTTAAAGAGTCATAGGGTTGTCCACCATTATTTTGGAAATGTAATTTTGGCTATAGAAGATCTACCCATGGATGGACCATGGGATTGTATAAAAAGAGCTAAGCTCTAAGTAGATAAGGAGACATCGAACATGTAAGAATGTTATAGCTTTGGAGAAAAAAGTCTAAGTCTTGGGTTGTAGCAAAGGTAGAGGCTCCGTAGCTGAGTGCGCAGAGGCCTAGGGTAGAAGCCTACAACTGAGTGTGCAGACCCCTGCAGCTGAGTGCACAAGGTGGGTCGAGTCTGTAATCATCTGGAATTATCAATAAAGAGAAGTATTCTACAATTTCTGCTTTTTTATTTCCTGTTTATGCATCTTGTTATGTTGGGTATGAATTTCGCTTATAATGCTTATATGATGCGTGAATGTATGTAAATGTGTTGGTTAAGTGAACGCAAGTAAGAACAACTGTTTATGTGAAGCTAACTAAGATCGGTTAATAAGATTAAAAAAAAATACACTTAGCCTAGTTTGGGAGATATCATAGTTCGCTGCCATAACAGTGTGAAAGTCCCTGAGCTGCGGGTTAGGGATGCGTGAAATCCAGTTGTACCCTTTCACGAAGGTACTAAAGGGTGGAACAAAGGGCTAAGAAACCTGCGTGAAGGTAGGTATAACCGGAATAAACTGACATCACAACCATCTCAAGGGTGTGGAAACTTGGTTCCATCATCCCCCCATACTACTTCGGGTGAGACTTCAGTCCGCGCTCCGTAGATTGATGCCAAAAGGGCCAATAGTGTAGGGATTTATTTGGCTAACTAACGTTGAACCTTGGGTTAGGCCCCCCTCAAGCCAACAAAGGGTTCCGTTGCTAGGACCAACATCTGCATAAGAGATGTGTGATGTCGTATCATTGGAATCCAACTAAGAAGGAGATTGGACACTGGTTGGATAGAAAAATCCATGAATTCATGGAACAGGAGAACAAAAACCCACGACTGACAAAGGAACAGTGGTTGGACCACTACCTGTATATAGAGATCCATGAGATATGTTTCTCCTCTTTCCCTATTGAGCTATACGAGTGGATTGTAAAGCTAGCAGATAGCCAAGGAAGGTGGAAACTTGACGGTTCTATTGTGTGGACCCCAGAGCTAGTGTGAAGGTTGGAAGCATCAAAGGATAAGATCGTCCGTGCTATCGATCATTGGCTCGATCATGTCATAGGAGGATTTGTTATTGAATTCACAGTCGACACCTCAGTCAACTATAGCGAGGAAGAGCGATGCTTTTTCAAAGGACCCCGAGTTAAGTACGTAAAATATTTGAATACTTGGATTAACATGTTGTTGTGAGAAAAACAGGTTATATAGCTACCTTGATGTTTGGGACTACGTGAAGCGGAAAAATTTATAAAAACCAAGGAAACAATGGTCCAGAGTATAGCCCCTTGATTTCACCTCCACGAAGGGACAAAGAAGCGATAGTGAAGGTTTCTCCGTGAAGCGCTATTTAGTTAATAAGACAAGGATTCCCGTGAATACCACCTTTGTCCACACCACCTCCAACTTCACCGCCATCAGCTCCAACTTCACCCTTACCACCTCCACCTCCACTGCAGTTGAGTATGGAAAATACAGTCAAATTGCCTTTGTTCAAAGGCTTGGGAAATGAGGACCCGAACCAATTCTGGTTCGTTGTAAGGCTGTATGGGAAGCTCAAGGTGTTACATATGATCACATAAAGAAGGCAACACTGGTTAGTGATCTACAAGATCGCGCACTAACCTGGTATATTAAGTACTCTATCGATAACTCGAATGCTAGAGTAGTAGACATCTAGACAATACTAAATAGGAAATTTAGCAAGCCTAAATCTGAGGTGCAGTCGATTGTGGGATTCAAAGAGATCGTGATGTGACCAAGCGAGACACCTTGGAAATTGGATCAAATATTGAAGTGTCAAATCTATGAAGCCAATATGAATTTGACAGATGGACAACATCGTGAGTGGTTTGTGGCTTCACTACTACCCCACTTAAGGAGCGCGCTGTCGCAGCAGAAGATAACAACTTAGGCAGAGACCTTGGAGATTTCCATGAGACTACATGAGACTCTGATGCAAGATCCTAATCTAGGTGTTTAGCAGATCCACGTGCGGCTGCAAAATCTATGCCTTGAGATGCAAAGTCTAAAGCAGGACAGGATGGTTTGACCAGAGGTACATGAGGAGGTCTATTGCTTGAAATGCAAGAGTCAGGGTTATGACAAAGACAATTGCCCGATTTTTGCAAATTACATTGTAGGAGGAGGACCGATGCCTTTAAGGCTGAAAGCTCAAGCGGGACCTAGCACGAGGCTTGCATTATGGTGTGTTATATGTCAAGTAGCCAGAAAACATGCCACAGATAACTATTACTTACTACAGAAGTATGTACAAGCACCGCAATAGTGTACTTGAAGGAGTTATGAATTGATGATGGATAGAACCCCCGCCTACAGAGTTCAGGCCAAAATGTGGCCCCTTGACCAGAATGTAGGAATGGCCCAGACAGGATTTTAGGGGTGCAGACGAAGCTGAGGCAGAGGAGGACCTGGTAGAGGTCGCAGACAATTCATTTCCTACAATTGCGGAGGACCAGGACACTATGCACGTGATTGCACTAATCCAACGTGTTTGTCGTGTAAGTATTGCACACTGTTTGATCATGAAATAGAAGACTATCCTACGCTGATAGCTAAGATACGAGACAAAGGGGTACTACCGCCTCCACCGACTCAGAACCTACAAATGATGAGGTATGAGCCACGCGAGGAGGATTCGAATGTAAATATAGTACTCAAAAGTGGGATCGCGACAAGGGATGACAAGGGGAAACAACTAGAAGATAGTACCTGGGTTCGCAAAGCCCCGAAAAAAGAGGCTGAGTTCGATTTGGAGCACGCTCATGAAGCCTTCATGGAAGCTAAGAAGAGCTTTGCTGAGGCCTCCACCTCAGGAAGCAAGGATAAACCTAAGCCAGAGATGGACCCCTCTATGCTCACTACTTTCCTAGAAACCTATATGAAGTTACTACGTAATAGTAAGGCTATGAAAGGGCTACAAGAACTCATCAATAGATGCACTAGAACCGCGCCAGGTGAGCCACATGTAGTACAAAAGATTGGTAAGCATAAAACAAGGATGAGATGAGAGATGAGACTAACCGCACAAATAGGAGAGTATGAAATGGATTAGGTCATTTTGTACCTGAGGTCAGATGCTAATGTCCTGCCAAAGAAAACTTGGGAGTGAATGGGGAGACCTATGCTACAATGGTCTCTGATTTAGATAAGGATGGCGAATTAGCAGAAAATCATCCCCATGGGGCAGCTATAGGGGGTGACTATGGACATTGAGGGAGCAAGCGCGCTAGTGGATTTTGAAGTAATAGAGATAGTGGATGATAGCAATCCCTACCCTGTGCTCCTAGGACTTAACTGGGATATTGATATGAATGGAGTAATCAATTTGAAGGAGCAAAAGATGATCTTTGAGAAGAAATCACTACTCGTAATAATACCCCTAGGTCCTGTTGAAGGATCGCGCTATACGGAACCGGTCCGTGATTATGAGAGTGATGATGATCTGGACTACATCTATAATATAACAGCACGAGACCAAGACTGGGTGAATCCCACCATAGATGGATGGATTACATGGGATCGCAAGATTTCCTGCACTTCGGATTCCGATGAAGAAATAGAACGCTGGTAGAATCAGTTACACAAAGTAACTATGTTGAATTGCAACATGATGACCCAGTCGCTGCGCTGTGTTTCATCAGAGGCAAGAAATATGCCTATTTATGATGGTCTAAATTGACTCATAAATATCTAGATATTTGTTCCTAAAATCACTCAAGAAAAGCAAGGAAACATCTAGATTTGACCTATTTGGAGGATTTCTAATCCTAATGAAGGAAGCAAATGGGAAGGAGTTGAAAAGAATGGAAACTTCATTACTTTTACCCTAGGGAACTCAAGGAGGAACTTGGCAACCCTAACTCAATTGCTACATAAGCAAAGCTAGGGCTATGGTGATAGAGGTCAGAGCATGTGAAAGGATAACATACTTGATTGTTGAGCATTGTCTCAAATCATAAGAAGTTGGTAAGAAGGGAGAGAGAGAGAGAGAAGCTGGAGGGGTAAGGGAAGGCTGATACAACAGATGGTTGTAATCACTCTTCCAACATTAATATAGAACTATAGTTGTATTGTCTACTCCATGGTGTTGGTACTATCATTCATTAGTTGTTTGTCCAATACCTTTTAGCATGAGTAGCTTAGTTATGTGTAACTAGATGTTATTTTATGTATTCATGTATTGGTTATCAAAGTTGTATGCCATGATTATGCTTGTCTCTTCTATGTGCAGGACTTGATCTGGAGCCGGCTTAGGGGACTTCCACCTAGCTGCATTGTGCTCTCCATCAAATCTACACGGAGGCTTGAGGTAATCTACTTCTCCTACTTTGATAGTTGGTTATTGATAATGAACATGCATGTAACTTTGTGACGGTTGTAGATAATCTTATAGTCTACCAAAGGTCCCAGGAATACCTTTGAAGGTATCTTCATTCTCCATACATCGTGCATTTTATCCTATAGCAGAATTGGTGACTCCGCTGGGGACTATACATCTAGTTCCCGATTTACCCACATTTCTCAGTTTTCTCCTCCTTCTAAGACTTCCCTATACTTCTGCATTCCCTTTCTGACCCACCAAAAACCTTGCTGCATCTTGCCTACATGCATTCATCACTGAATTTGATTTGAGAAGCCCTATTTTTTACTGTTTTCTCACACTAGCACAAGTTAGAAGACTACACAGTGCTTTATAAAGCATTCTGTCTACATATAGATAGTGTTAGTGGACCTATTAACTCTCTGTGGCCACTGTTACAGAGCATTAGTCTCCCAATTACTTGATTTCCAGTTGTGTCTGCAAACCAACAGGTGTAGGAAACCTGCTCATGGACTGAAAGAGGATTTGTTGCAGCATTTTGTTAGCAAAATAGGTGTCCAAAAGGTTTATTTTTGGGAAATAAGTTTTTATTTCTTTCCTAAAAGCATTTTTTATGAAAGAAAGATCCACATTTTATATTCACTCTTTTGTTATCTGGTTAAAAGCTGCTCTATTTTTGGTTTCAAGTAGTTGTTAAGAAAATATTGGAAAGATTTCCATTGGTTATGCATGTGTTAAATGACTAAGATGCATGGAAAGGATATGAATATGTGAAAAACTCTCACATGTAGAATATAACTTGTTTTCATCCAATTGAAATTTTTTTAAAGCATTGTCTTGTGCATGATTTTGGAGTCAAATTCTCATCACATTTCATATGTCAACCCCCCCTACCGAAGACAGTAAAAAAGTACACATAAAATTTACCTAAAATCAATCAGTAACTCTTTATTGAGAAAACAATCATTAGTTCAGGCTAAGATCTTGGGATAGGCAGTGTGAGTAAACTGCCCAAAATCGAAAACCAAACTAGTGCCATTAAAAGAGAGAAAATTCCTTCTACACTCATACTACTGGGACCACTCCAATAAAATCAGAGCTAAGTACGAGACAACATCGGACTGTAAGTGAAGGTAGCCCACCTTCTCTTACAACTCCTTTGGGTATTCTGTGTATTGGGGAGCCCTTCGGGGATTTCAAAGATGAGTCGGGGACTTAGGTATCCTACCCACATAGTGTACTATCTATGACTATGTCCCCCTGCGTAGTGTCTGTGATTTGAGGTATCCTTAGTGGCCAAAATTTTAGGGACTTACACAAGGTGACTAGGGCAGGTTGCCCTGGTACCTAACACAAACAGACCTACTCTATCTTCAGTTTTTGGGAGGGTGCTTGTCTTCACGAGAGTACTTGGCCCCTTAATTTGAGGTTTGGGCAAAGCTCAAGAGTAACTGTAACTATACCTTTGGTCAACCCTCTCTGTTATTCATTGTGATAATGGGTTTCATCTCCAGTGATCGGTGCTTATCAGATAGGGTCATTTCCCTTTGTTTGCTAATTGATCAACTTAGTGTATTTTTTAGGTACCTGTGTCTTATCATTTGAGACTTTAACAAATATCATGATAAACTTTATTGATAAAAATTAATGGTCACTGTGGCTACATCCATCCCTCGTTGTCAATCTAGATGATTTCTAGGACTTCCTCCACTCATTGTGGAAGATCTGCCAAGCTCCAGCGAATCGAATTCCCCATCTTTGAGGAATCAGTCTCCCAGATCTCACAAGGAATCTATTTGGACAATCAATGATTCAATTTTACCAGAGGATTTCCTTACTGAAGGATTTCTTCCTCACTTTAACCCTCCGCTCATGAATCCGTTGGATCCATTCTTGATTCCAGCGGCACCTGTACTCCCTGTTTCTTTAGTTGGAGCATTTCCATCCATCTCGTTGATGACTAACAGGTCATGGAACTTTGTGGACACTTTTGATCCTCCACCACTTCCCCAGTCAACAGTCACCACCACACCATTGATGGCGAACCCTACTATCCCATTTGTCCCAGGTACAAACATTCACATGACACCCTCCACGAGTGGAACCCAACCGATGCTAGATTCCACCCCTTTAGTGTCAAATTGTATACATTCGACAAGTGCTACATATAGTGCTCCTTATAACGCTCAATATAGAGCTATTAGCTTGCTTCCCATCAACCAACAATATGGTTAGCAGCAATTGTACAGTTCCATCCCCCATATTCAAGTATCTGGGGGAATTCCCAATATGCACATACTAGTCGGGAATGTAACATTTCTCCCTCCATTTTCAGACATGCATGGTTAGTCATTGATAGACATGAGCATTCCTTATGTAAATCAAGGACATATGGTTAGTTCTATGGCGGGCGGGAATCCTTAAAGAGGTCCCAACCAATCCATGGGGGCACCCTACTCACAAATTCAAATGATTCAAGGGGGCACTGCTTATCCTAGGGGAAATACTATACCCCAACATCAGATTCCCCATGGAAATCCACACTACAACACCATACCCCTTGGAAACTACCATACCACGTAGCCTTTGTATAATATTGGGAATCAAACGATGGGAGGACCGCAAGGTTCCTCAAGTCATATGTCATCGCCTTGGTCCGAGTCGGGGGCACCACAAAATTTGCCTTTCTTGGCAACGTTGGATATCCCTGACTTGTACAAACTTACAAATGACCCCATCTATCATAACTTACTTTAGCCACTGATCCCACATAAAATACCAAAAAATATCTCCAAGTTCAAAGGGAAACAACGAGAGGATCTGGACACCCATATCACCACCTATCATATTTGGTGTGTTTCTAACTCCATGGTGGATGATAGTGTCTGGTTACATCTTTTTCCATGCACCCTCACTGGCAACGTAGCTAAGTGGTACATTGAGTTACCACGTGCGTCAGTAAATACCTTCGATGCTCTAGCAATGGAATTCTTAAAGCACATCCAGCTACCCATCCGCTATGAGACTAGGACAATGCTCCTCACTTCATTATGTCAGGATACCACCACCCACATCTCTGATCATATACATGAATGGAGATTTAGGTGGAGGTTAGTCGAAGCTCCCATCCCAGACTATCTTTTAGTGGACTGGTTTTGCAAGTCCCTACTCGCTCAAATCGCCAATGATGTCACCTTAGGTGGTGCAGTCACAAAAGACCAATCCATACATTCTGCCCAACACTTAGATCTGATATATTTATAGTCTGGAACTCTTTACGACATAATCCCAATGCCCCTCATAACTCCAATGTTTCTGCTACTCAGCACCCTGGAGTGCACGCCGATGAGATTGTTGGCACAACCTCTGGGGCTGCTATAAAACAACTCAGCAGTCACATTGCCTAGATGTTAGTGGACCCCTCTACCAAATCAACTTCTCTTCTTACCACCGCGATAAGCTTTGTGCAGTCTACACAAAATCTTGGTGGTAAGAACAAGAATAATAAGAAAAAGACCACTCCTTCTGAAGAGCAGTCAAAAAAGCAGTACAACCCAAAGCAGAAGGTTGTTGAACCCTCTGACAATGGAAAGGATAGACCCACCCGATTCCCTTGCAAAATCTATGCTGAATACCACATGACATATCTGTGTCCATGTCTTCAGGAATGCACAGATTTCATTGCTAACAAGGAGACTAGTAGGACCCCCGTTGTCCTGAATAATCCTTTCCCAGCTCAGTAGCAGCAAAACCTTATTGTAAACCAACCCCAACCCCCATAAGGGGGAAATGTTGGTTCGCAACATCCTTCAGTTGGTGAAGGATCTTCTACTATTTACATCTTTGAAATGGTAGATCCACAAACTAGAGCCAAATCTTATGGAGCTCATGTCGCTCATGCAGAGGAACCTTCCTCAAGTCAAAACCCACCGCCGTCCAATGATTTGCATATTGAAAGGCTAGTTTTTGACCTTGTGATTTTGCCCCCTAAAGGGGTACTTCAACACACAACGCACAATACATTTGCACGTGTTGCCAAAAACTACAACATTATAGAAGACTTGGTGCAAGCATTGTCAGCTATGTCGGTGCTCGAAGTATTTCAAACATGTCCAACACAAAGGAAATCTTTGATTTCGGCTATTGGTGGTATCGACCCACATGATTCCATGCTTGCAATTTTCGACATGGAAAAATGTAAACCTCCCCTTTCTCACCATCTTCCATTTCAAGTGCAAATATTTTCGAAAGGTAAAGGTATACATAGAACTATCATCGACAAAGGTGCTTCTACCTGCGTCATTGGCTCGCTTTCGATTCTCAACACTATCCTTGTTTTTGAATTCCCTTAAAGCTTTCGATGGCCACACTTTCATCCCAAAAGGTTACCTAGCTAGCTATCCCATCACCTTGAGTGGGAAAATGGTAACGATAGATATTGAAGTCATGGATCATAAACTCGACTATAATCTACTTTTGAGCTGCACTTGAACTTATGCCATGAAGGCCGTTGTGTCTTCAGTCTTCCATATCATCCTCTTTCCTTTGGATGGAAAGATAGTCACAGTGGACCAACTATCCTTTTGCACCCCAGATTACTCTCTGTTACCTAGCAGCTCTATACCCTTAGTGGGTGGTGTACCTAACTCTTATGTTAGTATCAGTACCAGTCTACTGAAGGCTTCTTCCCTAATGGGTTGTTTCCCTCTTCAGCTACCCAAGGTTTCACAAATGGTCAACATGCTTTCATCCATTCCTCATGAACAAACCAATCCATGGATCCTACCGGCTCCTTCAGACATTAACACTTATGGAGAAAAAATGCCACTGTCACCAGCTGAATTGGCCTACCAAGCCATTCAATTTGCATCTGAATCTCTGGTCACTTTGGTTACGGCCAATGGTACCACTTCCCCTCCCATAATGGCTCCTTCTTTCGATCCACTCAATCAAGTCCTACCTATGGATGAAGCTATTAGAGAAATCATGAGTTTCGAAGAGCAACCTTGGGAGGACTCGCACCATCGTGTTTTGATATCTGATTCAGACATGATGCCTCTTCAAATCCTGTCATCTAATGCATCTGAAATTGTTTCCGCACCTTATACAACTATCCAAACCTTGGACTCGAAAGGAAACATGGGAAATATTTCAAATACATTGCCCATCGATATTTCAGTCAAGAAAGGCATCGGGGAAAACATAAAGATTGGAGCCAATCGCAATCCTGAGGAAATTGCAAACTTCACCTACCCTTTTAAGGACTTTTGTGATGTTTTCACTTGGTCTTATGAGGAAATGCATGGCATAGACCCTTCTATTGTCAAGCATGAGATCAAGAAGTACCGATCATTCTTTTTCTAGTATTTTTCTGCTCATTAATCAAAAAAATCCTCAAGTCTCCTTCTTTGGGCTCATTAAACTACCACGAAGAAGATCGAGCATTCTTTTTATGGTATTTTTCTTGCTCGTTAATCCGAAAAACCTCGGGTCTCCTTCTTTGGGCTCGTTAAACTACTACAAAGAAGATATGAGCATGTTATTTTATGGGATGTTTTCTCACTCTAAAAAAATGAAAAATCCTTGAGTTTTTCATCGTTGGGATCGTTAAACATATACGACGATGGTCTAAACAACTCTTTTTCGCTCTTTTTCTAGCTCATTAAACTGAAAAATACCATTAGAGCATTCTTTTTTGGCACTTTTTCTCACTCATTAAACTGAAAAAATCCTGAGTTTTGTCTTTACGCTCTTTAAACATTTATAAAGGACCCGAGCATTCTTTTAGGAACTTTTCTCACTTGTTAAACTAAAAAATCCCAAGTTTTTGTCACCATGCTCATTAAAAATCTATGACACCAACAAGAGCACTTGCTTTTTTGGGACCATTTCTCGCTCTTAAATTGAAAAATCCCCAAGTTTTTCCCCTTCTTCGGGCTCGTTAAATCTATGAAGAAGGAATGAGCAGTTCTTTTACCTCTTTTTCCTTGCTCAATAAACTGAAAAAGACACCTTGAGTTTTCTTCATTTGACTCGTTAAAATTTGATGAAGGTATTGAGTTTGTTGTCACGTGACTCATTAAAAATTCATGACGAAAAATGAGTTTAGTCTATCTCCTCGTACTTGTAACAAAATGAGGTCGACATCTATTGAAGAAAGGTTTCTCTTTATCTGGATTCAATAGGTTAACTCATGGAAAAGTAACCAATCTGGGTATACTATTAACCTTTTGTCGCACCCAGTTAACAACTATGACAAAGGGACCACCATGGAGTTGTTCTTTACGATATTTTCAGACTCTAAATATGAAAAGGCCACCAATTTTTCTACTTTGGACTCTTTAACTTACACAGACAAGATATAGAGTCACTCTTTTCACGATCCGTTTTAGACTCTTAAAACATGAAAAGATCGATGAGTTTGCCTATCTAGACTTATTAAACTAATCAGATAGGGCACATAGTCACTCTTTTTGCAGTCCTTTTTAGACTCTTAAAATATGAAAATATCAATGACTTTACCCGTTTGGACTTGCTAAACTAATCAAATGGGAAAGTGGACAATACAACTACATTCAGTATTAGAAAGCATGGTTTGGCAGTAGTCATTCCCTTGAACATGGCACTCCCTCAGATAAACCTTCCTTGTGACGACCTCTCAATATGAATCCTACCATCACGAGTGTTTTAGCCTATATACCCCAATGTTCTTGCATCTTTGTATCCTAACACTCTTTGGTGTTCATGAGTCTAGTGCTGCATGGTTAAAATCGTTGTCGTGCCTTCTATTGTTCAAGGGTTAACTTTTCGTTTCTTCCATCAACCCATCAAGCATATCCTTTCATCATGCCCTCTATTGTTTAGACCCAATGCTCAAAGATTCCTCAAAAAAAAAATCATTCTTGTCCCGTTTCGTGTCGATTGATATAGGACACATTATTGCCTACCTTTCGACAGGTATCTTCCTATCGACTTCAACACTCTATCTAGGAATAAAACCCAGAAACACATTCAGTGCCTTGGTACTTGTAGACATTAGTGGCAAGTTGCCTTATGTTTGATCAAGGGTTCTCATTATTGGCTCCTGGTTAAGCGATTCTACAGGTGTTTGACGAAAAAAACATCTTTCACACTTGTTATATTGTACTGTGCATCTTGGAGACCATCACCATTATTGGTGGCCTTCCTCGCATCTGTTAACGGTCTCCATTATTGACTAGTAATTAGATGATTTCATGCATGTTCGACATCAACGCATATATTCACATGTATCGATCTATGCTGTTTGGTGAAGCAGAAATCAAGGCCTTGGGTAGAGGCTTGCATCACTCAGCCTTGTTTCCTCTCCCAAGTTGCGTATATTGTTTTTTGGGGACAGCTTATCAGGATGATTCTATTATGACACTCGATCCACATTATGCTTATCGGTAGCTAGCATCATCATATCTCTTTGGAGAAAATCACTCCGACATAGCTACTGAGCATGGGAATGCCTGACTCAGGACATCATTTTAGTAGTTATATATATATGTTTTGTATCAAGTTTCCCGTACCACCCAAGGCTATAATCCTCTCTCTCTTTTTGAAGGAAAATTACAATTAAGTAAAGTATTTTAGCCATCATCATAGCCTCTCATCTCATACTTTAGGGGGAATCTGTTATACAACAAATTGACCTCCTCATCAACTTAGAGGAGAAACACATGATAGCTAAAGCAAAGACCATGATCACATGCATTGTTGTCACACTAACTCTAGATATGCACTGACAACCTACTTTATAAAGCTTCTCTGTAAGTCTTAGGGTGCATTAGTGACCCAACTAACTCAAGTTACTAGCTCGGGAACATAGTTAGTGGATCCTATTGAAGTTATAAGGGTCAAAGGAATGAATTGACTCATAAATATCTAGATATTTGTTCCTTAAATCACTCAAGAAAGGCAAGGAAACATCCAAATTTGACCTATTTGGAGGTTCTAATCCTAATGAAGGAGGCAAATGGGAAAGAGCTGAAAAGCATGGAAAATTCATTGTTTTTACCCTAGGCAACTCAAGGAGGAACTTGGCAACCCTAACTCAATTGCTACATAAGCAAAGCTAGGGCTATGGTGATAGAGATCAGAGCATTTGAAAGGATAGCATACTTTACTATTGAGCATTGTCTTAAATCATAAGAAGTTGGTAAGAAGGGAGAGAGAAAGAGAAGTTGGAGGGGTAAGGGAAGGCTGACACAACAAATGGTTGTAATCACTCTTCCAACACTAATATAGAACTGCAGTTGTATTGTCTACTCCATTGTGTTGGTACTATCATTCATCCAGTTATTTGTCCAATACCTCTTAGCATGAGTAGCTTAGTTATGTGTAACTAGATGTTATTTTATGTATTCATGTATTGGTTATCAGAGTTGTATACTATGATTATGCTTGTCTCTTCTATGTGCAGGACTTGATCTGGAGCCAACTTAGGGGACTTCCACCTAACTGCATTGTGCTCTCTAGCAAATATACATGGTGGCTTGAGGTAATCTACTTCTCCTACTTTGATAGTTAGTTATTGTTTATGAACATGCATGTAACTTTATGACAGTTACAGATAATCTGACAGCCTGCCAAAGGTCCCAGGAAGACCTTTGAGGGTATCTTAATTCTTCATTACCCAATCCCTTACTATTAACCCAATATTTGTTGATCACTTGACTTATCTGTATGTGTTTAATTATACTTAATAGTGTTCATCATTCATACAAGTGCGCGTGACAAATAAAATAGTACAATTGAAAAAGATATCAACCATATAATAACTCAAAACAAATACATAAGATTTGGAATCAAACTTCTCTTTATTATCTATTTCCTTGGTTACAGACCTAACTCTTACCTGTGCACTCAGTTGCAGGGGTCTGCACACTCAGCTATAAACTCTAGACCTTTACTCTATGCTCACTATCCTCTAGACTCCATTCGGTTTCCTGTTTTTTCTTAACTACTTTACAACTTAGAGCCTCACTCTATTCATACAATCCCATGGTCCACGGACCATGGGTAGGCTAACACTACATTCAAAAGATAGGGTGGATAGCCCTATGACTCTAACATACAATTCACACTCCACACCCACAATTCGTGGAGTCTTTACAACAATAGTACTCAAAACTTCGGATTTGAGCCCCAAAACATGTTGTGCGGGGTTTCCATCCCCAACACCCGTGTTATGAGTATTTGATGCTAGTTGATTAAGAATTCAGTGGATCTGCTCTTTTTCAACTCTTTTATTGTTTCAGACTCAAATGAAATGTTATGCTCATATATGTTATCTTATATGTTTAGTTTTTTCTTTCTCTGAGGAAGAATTTATTTAGTTTCAGTTTACCTTATCTATACTACAACCAACACTTGTATCACATAATCATGCTTACAAGCCCTTGAAATATTTTATTGATTTACTTTCATAAGTAAAAGAAATTAATGGCTAAATTGATCATGAATTACCACTTATAAGGTCATTCACACTTCGACCAAAAAAATTCAAAATTCCTTAGCCAGAACTAGTCTCTGTTTTAAATTTGGGTTTCAAGTCTTTACATTTAAGAGTGAGGGAGCCCCCTCCAGCTAGAAAGTCCAGTTTTCTAGCCCATAGTAGTTTGTGGTTACCTCTGTGGCCCTTTCCTCAGCCTGAAGGGTTTTTACGGAGTGATAACAACTAATATGATGGTATAATATAGTTCACGAGACTCTCCCTATATATTAAATGAGAATCATGGTGATGAGAACTCTCCTAACATAACAGACACATGGAGAAGTTCGAAGATGGAAATAAGATGTTTCAAAATAGGTAATGAAAAAATAATTCAAGGACGGAGAAACAAGAAAATTTTAATGAAAATTTCCTTTAGAGTTTTTCATACTTGTAGAGACAGGGACCACTTAGGATCACTCATGAGTAGGAGAATAGGATTAATGGGGTATATGGTAGTAGGCCTCATGGTGGGCATAGGTCAGATAGGGATGACATGATCAAAGATGGAAGTTTATTCGATACACCTAATAGGAGAGGTGATGAACACAAATTCTATTCTAGTTCTAGTTCCAATACGTATCATGGTCATCATCGTTACCATCCTTACAGGAGGAATGATAGGGGACATTTTCCAGATGAGTTCAAGAGAGAAAATTCACCTACCTTCGATGGAGATTTTAAGAAACCAAAATATGCAGAGGCATGGTTACTTGGGATGAAGAAGTTCTTTGAGATGCATGATTACACAAAGAGCACAAATGTTAGAATAATTATCTTCAGCCTCAAAGGGAAAACAAGCATCTAGTGGGAAGTGTTACACTAAAATTTGTCACCATGACTATTTGCAGTTAGTATGGCTCCATAAACTATCGTACTATCCTCCTTGGCAAGTCTCATACCTCTGCTCTTCATGTCAAAGTTCAAGAAAGAGAGAAAGTCTTTAAAAATCTATTTATCTCTGGGTACACAATTTCTCAACCTTACCTGCGTGTACGCAACCCAAGTTCACAATACCTGCGTACTTGTACGCTCTGTATGTAAAGGGGTGGGTGCGTACTCATGTAAAGGTCAAAAGGCATGAGTTAAATCTTAAAAAAGTTACTTGTGGTCAAATCTAGAGCATTCTAGAAGATGGTTTGACGTGTATTGAGCGCCTCCAGATGGTTCATGTATCCCTATGAAAGAGGAACTTATCCCATCAAGAGGGGAGCTACCCCATCCAAAGAGGGGCTTATCCCATTGATGGTGGACCTGATTAACTTCCTCTAGAGCATTATAAATACAGGCATTGGGCCAGAAGGGAGAGAGGTTGAAAGCTGAATATTCCTAAGGGTAGATGTTGTTGAAATTAGGACTTCCTTGTAGAAGCTTGTGAGGAGAGATTCCAATCCTTTCTTGTTTCATTTGGAAGTGGGTGAGCTTGTCAAAGTAAAGGAAAACTCTTGTTGGACCCTGGGAGGGACCTGCACAACACCAAGGCTTAGGTTGTAATGGTTCCTTTTGTTTCCTATTAATACAAATAAGTCCATTCTTCTCAACAATTTGTTATTAATGAGTTGTTTCATATACTCCTTGGTCTGTATGTTAAATATGTTTTATTCTATGAGATATTCAGGTGCTATTTAATCGTTTGATTTTTAGTGAATGCAGGTTTCAAAGAGAAGGAGGAGCTCATCCAGATCGACGAGGCTGGACTACTGCAACAGCGTTGGACTACAGGTAGGATCTAAACACTTGATTTCTTATATGGTAAATGCATGTTTAGAGAAGGATTGTTCTTAATTGTCTTGTTTGT
>APFE030536649.1:122383-134074 GCA_000404065.3 Pinus taeda
ATATATAGAAAGGAGGTTTTGTCATTTGAATCACCCAAGAATTGTTCATTTATGTAATGTAAAGGAGGTTGCCCCCTCAAAGAAGCTGAATTCTAAGGCGTTGATCTATCTTTTCTATCTTTTTCTTGAGCTGGTTTCATAACATACTACCGAAAATACACCCAAATAAATGACTTCTTATTTGACTATTAAGAACTCAACCCCGATCAATTATACTTAATGACTATTTTAAAGTGTTAGGCTCCACTGATCATTTACCCAATTACAATCAATGATTCTAATTTGACTTTTACTTTGACCTGATTAAATTTGACTCTTTACTCGCTTACATTACAAATGACTTTAACTCTCAACAATCCACTAATCTCTACAACAAAATCTCAAAACATTTCAATTTTCAAAATTTTATGACCACATTCCATTTATTTCTCACTTTATACACTCATTCTCTCTCCTCACCACTCATTCTCTCCCCTCTCCCCTCAAGAAAAGTTACTCAATAAAAAAAATGGATGCCTAAAGACATTCCACCAACTTAAAAACACATCCCTCTAAAAGAAATCCACTTATCACTCCAATATGCTTCAAATCTAGTCAAAGCACTTTTAATACCTTTTTCTAATATGCTCCTCTAAATATTCCTTTTATAATATTTAACTTTAATAGGACTTTATAAAAATTGTGCCCCCTTTGTTTTATGCATATGAATTTATTACGTAGAAAATATACTCCATTAAGAGCGCTTTAAAAAGTTTGACTTCCGATATTTGATCTATGTGATGGAGGAGAGAGCTCGAATAGTTGGAGGACGACATCCACTTGAACCGCATGCATTGAATTGACGCATCAATGCTTTAGTGCAGTTGTTACTTGTCGGTTCATGCAGATCAAACAAACATCGATTTGCATTGTAACTATGTCCACGATTTAGCAAGTTCGTAATTTGATGGCAAACCTCTAGTTTAGTGATGTTTCATGTATTTCTTTCCTTTGTCATACTCCAAAGAAACACTTTAAATTTGTTTCTTCATAAATACTTAGATTGAAAATAATTAGCACAACTATGTTTACTAATGCGATTGATATACACCAATAAGTATATATGAAATATATTTACAATCACATTAGTAAATGTTGTTGATATACGCTGATAGGCTTATATCTTTAATGTAAATATAACTATTAAAAATTAAAAATTTGTAATTGTTAATAACGATATAAATAATAATATGGTTATTATATTAATATTATACTATATATTAATATATAATGATTGTTTTTATATAAATTACATTAATATCATAGTTTGTTAGAATCGACGGTTTCGAGCCATTCACCGTGGCTCATCATCAAGATAATTCTATAAGTGTGTAAGACAGATCTGTGGAAATTGATAAAATCCTAAATAAAATTAATTAAAAACAAAAGTAATAAAAAACATTAATTAAAATTATTAAAATGATCATATATTAAAATTAATTAAAATTTACTTAAAATTAATTGAAAAAAATAATTAAAATTATTAAAAGTTAATTAAAATTAAAATGATCATTAATTAAAATTACTTGAAAAAAAATTAATTAATTATTAAAAATCAATTAAAAAAATTAATTAAAATTATTTGAAATTATCATTATAAATAATGACATGGTTGGCTAGCAACATTCCCTTTCCACGTAGCTCATTTCTCTATTTATTCAATTCCCATGAGCTCTGTTCTACACACTTATAGATCTATCCTAATGATGAGCCACGGTCGATGGCTCAAAACATCAATTCTAACCACTATGGATGCGATGATTCCGGAAGAAAACTCTACACACAGTACAAATTGTAGAAGCCTCAAAACAATAATTATATTAATAGTTATACTTCAAACTATAACATAATTAACATAATATTCTAAACCAGTGGATTAATAAACCCAAGCAATTTGTATTATAAATCCAATGTATTATAAGCCCAAGAGATTTAAATTAGCGCTGAGAATTACATTATAAACCTTGTGAATAATATTATACCTTAGGAATATAAACCCATGTGAATAATATTAAACACAAGGAATTAATATTATAAACTAAAGGTATATAAACCATAAAATAAACATTAAACTCTAAGATTAATGTTATAAACCTTATAATTAAGATTATAAACATATGCAATAAAGAAACCTAAGGGATTTTAAACCCATGGGAAAAACACTAAACCAGAGGATTAATATTAAATCCTAGGAACATACACCCTAAGATTAATAAACCCAAATGATTAATACTATAAACCCAAAGGATTATAAACTTAAGAGATTAATATTATAAACCATATGCTTAACATTAAACCCTAAGATTAATATCATAAACCTAGGGGATCAATAAAATCATTTGATTAATATTAAAAACTAGAGGGATTATAAACCAAGGGGAATAACATTAGACCCTAGGAATATAAACCGTATGATTAATATATAAACCTTATGCTTAATATTACAAACCTAGGGGAATAACATTAGACCCTAGGAATATAAACCATGTGTTTAATATTATAAAACAAAGGGATTAATACTGAAAACTCAAGGGAATAATATCAAACCCAAGGGATTAATATTATAAGCCCAATGGATATATACCTTCATATAAATATTATAAACCTTAAAATAAACATTAAACTTGAAGATTCATATCATGAACCTTACGATTAATGTTATAAACTCAATAGATTAATAAACCCAAGTGATTAATATTAAAAACCAAGGGAATAAAAACCCAAGGGAATAGCATCAAACACTAGGATGAATATTAAACTATAGCAATATAAATCTAAAATTAAAAACTCAAGGGATTAATATTGTAAACCATAGGCTTAATATTATACTCTAGGAATATAAACCCTATGATTTATGTTATAAACCCAAGGAATTTATATTATAAACCCAATGTATTATAAACCAAAGAGATTTATACCAAACCATAGGATTAATAGTATAAAACCTATCAATAATATTATACTCTAGGAATATGAACCCTTAGATTAATCAATCCAAGGGATTGATATTATAAACCTAAGGCACTACTAAAAGCAAGGTATTAATACTAAAAAATCAAAAACCCAAAGGATTAATATTGTAAACCGAAGGTATATAAACTCTAAAAAAAGATGGTTGACCATGGTTGATTTTCATATTGAGACAATATTTGTCACAATGAGATGTTGGACTATGGTTGACCATGATTGATTTTCATATTGAGAGAATATTTGAGACAATGTAATGTCCGACCATGGTTGAGCATGGTTGACCATAATTGACCTTGGTAGATCATGGTTGATTTTGATATTGACAATCTTTGGAACAATGTGACGTTGGACCATGGTTGACCATGGATGACCATGGTTGTGACAATGTGGTGTTGGACCATGAGACAATATTTGTCATAATGTGACCGTGGCTATTGATTTTCATATTGAGACAATCTTGGTCATAATGCGACATTGGACCATGGTCTGTAATGATTGACCATGGTTGATGATGGTTGATTTTCATATTGAGACAAACTTGTCACAATGTGATGTTGGACCATGATTGACCATGATTGATTTTCATATTGACCATGATTGGTTTTCATTTTGATGTAATCATTGTCACAACGTGACATTTGACCATGGTTGACCATGATTGAAAATGGTTGACCACAGTTGATTTTCATAATTAGACAATATTTGTTACAATGCAATGTTGGACCATGGTTGACCATGAATGACTATGGTTGACAATGGTTGACAATGTTTGAACATGGTTGATTTTCATAATGAGACAATATATGTCACAATCTGACATTGGACCCTGGTTGATCATGGTTGACTATGATTACAAACCAAAAGGATTTATATTAAATCCTAGGATTAAGATTATGAACCTTATGAATAATATTGTAGCATAGGAATATGAACCCTTAGATTATTAAACCCAAGGGATTGATATTATAAACCAAAGGGACTAATAAACACAATGGATTAACACTAAAAACCCAAGGGATTATAAACCCAAAGAGAATAATATTAAGCCCAAGGATCTAATATTATAAACGCAATGTATATAAACACTAAGATAAATATTATAAACCCTAAAATAAACATGGTTGACCATCGTTGACCATGGTTGATTTTCATATTTACAGAATAGTACAAACCCAATAGATTATAAATCCAAGAGATTTAAATTAAACCCTAGGATTAATATTATAACCTTTGTGAATAATAAACCTAAGGGATTGATATCATAAACACAATGGACTCATAAACCTAAGGGATTATAAGCCTATAGGAATAGTATTAAATACAAGTAATTAATATGATAAACAAAAACGATATAAACAATAAAATAAACATTAAACCCTAAGATAAACATTAAATCATAGGCATAAGATTAAAACCTAGGAATATAAACCCTATGATTAATATTAAAATCACCAGGAGCAATATTATAAAACCAAGGGATTAATAAACCCATTAGATTAATATTAAAAACCTGATGGATTATAAACCCAAGGGAATAACATTAGACCCTAGGATTAATAACATTAGATCCTAGGATTAATATTAAACCCAAGGACTATAAACCCTAAGATTAATATTATAAACTTTAGGATTAATATTATAAACACAAAATATTAATACCTAAGGGATATTAAACCCATGGGCAAAAAATGAAACCTCACGATTAATATTAAATCCTAGGAACATAAACCCTAAGATTAATATCATAAACCCAAAGGATCAATAAACTCATTGGATTAATATTAAAAACCAGAGGGATTATCAACCTAAGGGAATGAAATTAGACCCTAGGAATATAAACCATATGATTAATATATAAACCTTTGGATTAATATTATAAACCCAAGGGAATAACATTAGACCCTAGGAATATAAAACATATGATTAATATTATAAATATTTTATAAAATGTATGATTAATATTAGAAAACCAATGGGTTAATACTAAAATCCCAAGAGAATGATATTAAACACAAGGGATTAATATTATAACGCCAATGGATATAGACCCTAACATAAATATTATAAACCTTAAAATAAACATTAACCCTAAAGATTCATATCATGAACCTTACGATTAATGTTATAACCTCAATAGATTAATAAACCCAAGGAATTATAAATCCAGGGGAATAACATCAAACCCTAGGAAGAATATTAAACTATAACAATATAAACTCTAAAATTAATAAATTGAGAGGTTTAATATTCTAAACCCTAAGGTTAATATTATATCCTGTGAATATAAACCCTATGATTTATTTTATAAACATAAGGAATGTATATTATAAAGCCAATGGATTATAAACCAAAGGTATTTATATTAAACCATAGGATTAATATTTTTTTTTCTGAGTAAATTTAATTCTATTAAGAAAGAGAGAAGGTATTTACATAGTGACCGAAGCCAGATCATTGCTCTGATAAGAGCCATCATTCCAAAAATAACTTAAGCCTCCTTCCGGAGGAAAAAACACATGACCAGGTTCTAAACCCACCCCATGGAATCCCAAACATCCAGAACAAAAACAAGGAGACTCGTACATTAGAAACTAGAAGATACCCATAGCCCAGATAAAAAAAAACAAGCCTGAGGATTGCCAAAAACTTAACCAAAAAAAGGTAGACCACCTTCAGCGGGACTAGGCTACTCATCAGGTTGTTCCTCCACAATTCGGCACCAGCCAAATTTCGGTTCATCATCAAAAGGAGCATTGAATTGAGTAGAAGGTCCGAAATCGGCAGGCTGCATCTCCGTGTCCTGTATGCCTGCACGCGGTTCAGCTCAAACAGGCTATGGCATCATACCAATGCCAAGCTGGAATACAGGGGGAGGTCCAACAGCAGCTCCTGAACCTCCCGTATGACTATCAAAGCCCTCCAATTGCGTGGTTTCATAAAACACCACAGAGATGTGGGCAGTAATCCATGGCTGATGAAGAGAGTTGTTGAAAGTGAAAATGGCTGACCCAATCGATGAAGGTGGCCCCGGAGGTGGATTTGAGATGCGGCGCCTTCCACGCCCACTACGGGTGCTTGGATAACACCCGGTGAACAGTTCGCTAGTGGCTAGCGAGTCCGAAGTGGAGTCGTTAGGGGCGCGCCTGGGTTGGCCTCTGCAGCAACCCATTCTCTGGCGAAGACGGGCCATTATGGGAAGGGCAACAGAAGGATAACCACCAAGCACCACACTGAAACCGTGAAAGCCAACGGAGATGGGAGAGGACCAAATGAGACAAGAGGGCTTGTTCTCCTCAGTCTCCCACCCACCCCTTTCCAAAACGGCGCACAAAATAGGGAAAATGTACAAGGAGTCCGAGATTAAGGAAGAAATACTCAGAGGCCGCCTCCCAGAGCCGGATAGCACGTCAGAAGGAATATTGTCGAATGCTACACTGAAACCTTGAGAACCAAAAGAGATGGGATAAGATCGAATGGGACAAGAGAGGTTGTTCTCCTCAGTATCCCACTCGTCCTTTTCCAATTTTGCACACAAAACATGGCAAATGAATAAGGGGCCCGAAATTAAGGGTGGTAGACTCAGAGGCCACCTCCGAGAGCCAAAACTCCAACCAGTGCCCCAGAGAGAATTAGCAAACCTTAGAACCTCCAGAGTAAAAACCAGACACAACGTTTCCACTTCAGGCTCAGAATTGACAGAGAGAACCCAGCTCAACAACTCACCAAGCTTCACCGCGCTTGCATGGCCAAGCCCATCCTTATACGTGCCTGCCTCTTCTCGATTAATCCAAACCATAACTGCCTCATTGATGGTGGCTGCCATCTCTTGCAGGTCATAGTGTGCGAAGGAGGAAGCCATAACAGTGGACGCGCATGAAGACCCTGTAGCACTTGACGGGAGATTATAATGGCTTGCATGCTAGGCTCCCCTCCCCAGTTTGACATTAAACATCTCGTACAGGGTGGGCAGGTGTCGAGCCGCCTTGCTCCACCCCTGTCCCATCAAGTTGATCGTGGCTCTATTCACCTGCATCCAGGGGAGCTGCATCTTTTTGAACCAGCCTGGTGTATTCCTGGGCATGATCATGATTTTGAATTATGTCAGTTGTGCCTGATAGCATGGTGTGTCTCGCTTCCACTCCCAAATTAGCCAGGAGATCAAAAACCTTGTTTCCTTCCCGCTTGATATGATTGAAGATAATGGCTTGATTGTTGTGGAGATGGTGTTCTATAGCCTCCAGCCTGGCCTCAAGCCTCTAGCTTTTAGCAATTTTCCTCGCATGAGTCCCGTTTTGTAGTTGCTTGGCCATGTTTATGAGAATCTGGGAGTCCCCTTCAATCTCCAGGGGCTGGAGGTTGAGATTCTTGGATAGGAGGAGCCCTTGCCAAAGCCCTTCTAGTTCTGCCGAGTTATTGGTGTCCCAACCTATCTTCCCAAAGTAGATGAGGATTGCAGATCCTTTGTAGTCTCTGAAAACACCCCCAAATCCTGCATTTTCGGGATTTCCCTTAGAGGCGCCATCAAAATTGAGCTTGATTGTGTTCTTAGGGGGAGGGGTCCAAGAGTCCTTCCTGCTGTTGCTGCTCATCATCGTGGTGGGGGTGTGTGTTCCCAGCTGGAGGTTCAGATTCCAATTTGCCCAGATGGCCTTTTCATTGGCAGTGGAGGGAAGGTCGTCCTGCGTCCACTTACCAATTGCCAAGGTCTCTTGGAGGTTGTGGTAGAAATTGCCCCATATGATTTCTGGAGGGGAGCTTTGGTCCTTGAATATGTGCTTGTTCCTTTCTTTCCAAACCATCCAGAGGAGGAGACCAGGGATTATTCTCCAAAGATGATTGAGAATCCCGCTTTTGTAGGGGGTTTGGTGCCACTGACGCAGAGAGTCGGGGATGTCTACTGATCCTCTGCAATTTCATTGACATCAGAAGCTAGCTTTTTCCCATAATTGTTTGGCCAGAGGGCAGGAATCGAGGAGGTACTGAAAGGTTTCTTCCTAATTTTTACAGTTGACGCACCTGGATGGTCCATGAAAATTCCTGCGTCTGAGATTGTCCCAGGTAAGAATTTTGCGGTGCCCCACCAGTCAGAGGAAAAGAGACACCTTGGGCTAGATGCCTGATTTCCATATTCGGCTCCAAATGGGATCTAGGGGTTCCGAGTCCGAGTATATGAGCTTGTAGGCCTCTTGTGTAGTGAAGGTTCCCCTAGGAGTGTAGCCCCAACGAAGGATGTCCTTGTCCTCTGAGCACGTGATTTGACGATTTTGGAGCTCCCTTTCCAGACGCTGCTGAGTTTGGTGATCCGCGTGCTCAATTATTCAATTGCTATGCTTCCATTGTTTGTATCCTTGATCCGTATCCTAGGTCCAATTCTGCCAAACTTCTTCTTATAGTTGTCCTTCCCTATATCTGTGTGGATTCTGTTCAAGGAAATTATGGATCTTTGGAAGATGATTCCACGCATCCATCCAGAATCGCGCTGATCGTCCATTCCTCACTTCCCAGAAACTGTGCTGTTGGATCATTAAGTAGTGTTGTTTAGCGGCATTCCAGATTAAGGAACCTTTCACTGTGGGGGTATATCTGATCAGGTCTTCTCGCAACCTAAGGTTGGCATATTTGGCTATCCAGATGGCTGCCCATGGCTTGATGGGTGTTGGTATCCATTGCCACCAAATTTTGGCTCACATGATTGAGTTGCTATGACTTGGGTCCCTTAGACCGATGCCTCCTTTTTCTTTAGGCTTACAGACTGTTGTCCACCTAACCAAGGCCCATTTGCGATGGGTACCAGTGGCGCCCCATAAGAAATTACGCTGAAGGGATTTTAGTTTTTTGATTACCCATTTGGGCACTGCCAAGATAGAAAAAAGGTATAGAGGCATAGACTGAAGAACCGCTTTGATTAAAACCAAGCGACTGGCAATGTTCAGAGCTCTATGAGTCTAGAGATTTAAGCGGGATTCTAGATTCTCACAGAGAATGCGCCATGAGGTGTGCTTTAAGGTGGAGGCTGTGAGTGGGGCTCCAAGATATTTGGAGGGAAGGGAGTCAATGGTGAAGCCCAGGATACGAGCAATGGAAAATTGGGTGACAGGGGGGATGTGGAAAAATTAAATCTGGGATTTATCCTTATTGATGCTAGTGCCTGAAGCTTCTGAGAAATCGTTCAGCAGGGATTTAAAAAGAGAAGCTTCCTGAATAGAGGGATACCCAAAAAGCATATTATCGTCCACAAACTATTGGTGAGATATCGTTGGTAGATTGTGGATAGACAAACCTTTGAGCCGCCTAGAGAGGAGGGCTTGCTTAATGTGACGACCCAGGCCTTCCGCCATCAACACAAAAAGGAAGGGGGAAAGAGGATCACCTTGTTTGATGCCTCTGAAAGGGCTGAAGGGACGAGAGGGGATGCCATTAATGAGGATGGAGAAAAAAGAGGAAGATATGAGGCTCATCACCCATCGCACCCACATAGGTGAGAAACCGAAAGCTGATAGCATTTTTTGTATGTAGATCCAATTGAGCTTATCAAAAGCTTTTGAGAGGTCGAGCTTGAGAATCATACGTGCCTGTTTGGAGTGCTTGAGGGAGTGTATGATTTCATGAGAGAGGTTGATGCCATCTAGAATCTGTCTTCCCTCTACATAGCCTGACTGTTCCAGCGAGATGAGCATGGGTAGAAACGGTTTCAACCTGTTGGCGATTACCTTGGATATCACTTTGTATATGACATTACAAAGTGCGATTGGCCTAAATTTGTCCAGTGTTCTGGTGATCTCCTCTTTTGGGATAAGTGCCATGAAGGTAGAATTGAGGGAGGGAAGAAGCCAGTGTTGGGTACGCGATTCCTCCACCACTTGCCAGACTTCTTCTTTTATCAGATCCCAAAAAGAGTGGAAGAACGTTGTGGTAAAGCCATCCGGGCCAGGGCCTTTGCCTTCCTTGAGTTGATGCATGGATGCGTCCACCTCCTGTTGCATGATAGGACGTAGGAGAAGTTCATTGTGCTCTGCTGTGATGATTTTGGGCACATTAGTGATGATTTTTTCTATGGCCGGCATTCTATCCACTTGGGGTTCTTGATGAACCTACTGGAAGTGCCTTAGGAACTCCTGCTCTATCTCCGCATGATTCTCCAATCTCTCCCCCTCTGGATTTTGAATGAAAGAGATGGTATTGTGCATCCTTCGCTGAATTGTGGTTCGATGGAAAAATTTAGTGTTCCTTTCTCCTTCTTTCAGCCATCTAATCCTAGATTTTTGCCTCCATAGGATTTCCTCCTTCTTCCTTCTTTCCTCTAATTGGTTATGAATGCACTGTTCCTGAGCCATAGTTTCCTCGTTGTGTCCTTATGAGATGATGTGTTGCTGGAGCTCTGCCATCTCCTTGTTTAAATTCTACTAGGCTTGAAAGATGTTGCCAAATGTCTCTTTGTTCCAGTTCTTGATTTGGGCCTTGAGGAATTTGAGCTTTTGCTGGAACTGAAACATTTTTTAACCAACTAGCGGAGGGAAGGAGGTCCATACTGATCTGATGAAGTCTTTGAATGCGGGGTGTGAGAGTCAAAAAGCCTCGAAGCGAAAAGGTCGCTTTTTTACATCACCTAGTCTTTACCATTGGAGGGCGATCGGCCAATGATCCGAGCCTGAGTATGGGAGAATTGAAGCCGAGAGATCTCCTCCTAGATGCATTATATTGTCAGAGAGGAGGAATCTATCAAGTTTGGATGCAATTTGCTGTTGTCCAGTTCTACGATTGCTCCATGTATACGTACCATTGCAAAATTGCATGTCAATGAGAGCATTGTTATGAATGAAATCTTTGAAGTGGGCAGCCTCCTGCTCCAATCTCGCTCGCCCCCTTTCTTTTCTTCAATCTTGGTTATCATGTTATAATCGCCCCCTATAATCCACAATGGATGGACTCTGTTGCTGTTGAGTTCTTCCATTGTATTAAGAATTGCTATTTTTTTGCTGGCTACCTGAGGGAAATAAATTTTGGTCAAGTGACCATGCACATTGGTGCCTACAATGTGAAAGGTTGCTTGAATCATGTGATGTGTTGCATGGATGTCTATTAGCTCAATCACTTAAGTGCTTCAAGCAATGGCCAACCCTCCCAAAGCCCCTGTGGCGTCCACTGCTAACGAGTGACATCCTGGCCATGCTCTAGAAAGAATATTCCCAAGAGTAATACTGTTACACTTAGTTTCTTGTAGAAAGAAAATTTGTGGCTGCTCCTGCTTAATCATATATTTTATTAATCTAAGTTTCCCGGGTGTTATAGACATTTTTAAGCACTTCAACCCCAATCAAAAATGTCCATAAACTGAGGGCTCTTAAGTCCCTAAAAGTGTTGCTTCACTGCCTAAAGGAACAAGGTCAACTGATTACATCATCTCCCAGAAGTTCTCCACAGAAAACTGCTCATAAATGGTCAAACCTGGACCATACTGAAAGCTCAATGCAGAGGGTGCGATGCATATCACCTTCCAAATGTACAGGGTGCGATGCATACTGATTTTCTCCTCTGTAGGGTGCGATGGTCGGGAATGGACAAATGGCAGGGACAAAAATGCGAGGTGGAAGATCATGGAATCTTCCAGAAGCTTCCCTCTGACACTTGCCTCTCTATTTTCGACTAGGGATGAGTAAGAGATCATCATTGTCCAAGGGGAAG
>APFE030536649.1:166688-209078 GCA_000404065.3 Pinus taeda
GGTTGTAAAATTTAACAGCATGGGATTTCATCTGGAAGCTGCAAATGGGAATTCCATTATTGAACAAGATCATTTAGCATTCTGGAAGAAGATGAAGTCAAACATACCATATGAACTGCTAGAATCAACAAATGGGAAACTAATAAACATACCAAATAACCTTCCAGTTGTAACTGGCCACACCTATATAGCTGAGGAAACACTGTTAACAGTAATTATATTATACAATAATCCATCGCAACGTTCAAGGCCACCGAATGCCCAGAATTTTATATGTTAAAGAAATCCTTTTGCTATTCTTTTGCCGAGCCAGAAACTAAGACCTAGAACAAATCACCAAGCATCCTTGATCTGCTTGATTGATGCCAAAGTGGCACTGGTTCACTGGTGAGATCAACAAAGCGCTGAGAGAAACAAGGTCATTCAAAATCCTGGGTAGGGGTGAAGTGATGCAATACATCCAGACGGTGCATTGCGTGGATCAAAGATGGACATTAATTTAAACCCGGGTATGATATGCAACTAGAGTTTCTGAATCTCGAACATGCATAATTTAGCTTCACACAAATGGCCGAGGCATCAGATGTGGGAACTGGAAGTATGCAACTTCATACTCACGAACCTGGAAGGTGCATATCAGGCCCCGGGATTAAATGACACTGTGTTAATTTAAATTCCAATTGATGAAATTGGTTTCATTTTTCATTTCAAATACATTGACGGACGTCATTCACATGTGCTGGAAATAGGTGAAATATGAGGGGAGAGTTGCAGAGAAATATATACTTACATCGCTACGGGATTTCTTCTTCGATGCCTGATGAGCGATTTCTCCCTTCACATCATCTTCCTCGTCATCTTGGAAACCGGGAGGGGGTGGACAAGGCGGTCTCGTGGGCTTCTTGGGCTGAATAGGCGTTCTCAATTGCAAGCCATACTTTCCACTTGGAATCATCGTTAAGCTAAAGGTCGAATAATGGAAAATGAGAATGGGCCAGTGCGCAAACCTTTTCAGCTTCTAATCTAACCTTTCAGCTTCTAATCTAACGGCTGAAACCTTTGCAATCTTCTAACATATAATCCTATGGCCTATAAAGATGCCAAATACGCAGAGAGGGAAGTTGATTTCAGATGGAAACGCCTTACAGCGTAAATATTTTTAACAGTCAAATTAACATTTTTTGTAATACCATATTGATGCCCACTCTAAACGACAGTTACATTATCCCACATAACATTATGGTTAACTCTGTCCATCGATTCAATAATTCATAAGAACCAGATCGATTAGGCAGTCGAAAAGAACGTGTAGATAAGTCAAGATGACATATCTTACAATTCAGAGATGACGTATCTTACAATTCCATCGGGCGGACTGAAATGTCTGCATTATGATAGATGCTTCCTACATTGGATATAAATATTTCAGTCGTAGAAAAAAATCTTAAAAGATATATTTAAGATCTAAATAATATATATTTTAATACATATTCTAGCTTAAGTAATGTGTTACAACATAAAAACAAATATTATTTTTCAAATATTTCTAACTCTTAAGTTTTTAATGAATATTTTGTCTATATGTATATTATGAAAAAAATTCATAATTTATCAATCATTATTTTCCTTTGACATCTAAAAATTAAAATAGTCATATGACATGTCCAACGTTTTGAGGCTTATTTGATATAAGCCTCTAAGAGAAGCATTTGTATCGTATATTTCTTAATTTCCCTTGAATTCATATGTTATTGGGTTTTTATATAATGGTAGATATGATAATTGGAATGGTATTTAGTGTTTACATTTCATATTCAATAAAATGTTATTTATTTTTATTTTTTTAATTGTTTTTTAGTTTTATTTAAAAAAAATAATAATAATAATAATAATTAATTATGTAAAAAGGGTGTAATTTGCAATGAAATTGAAAACTTATTAGCAAGAATCACTACAAATGTGTTTAATGACAAATTTGAAGAGAATACAATAGATATTGACTAAACTACAAAAATCAAGTCAATCTCTTTCAAAGCATAATAACATGTTCACAAATCTATCATGGTTATAGAATTAATATCTAATATTTTATTATTTTTTGGGAACATTTGTTGGCTTCTAAATCACTTAGTGTATTGTTTATGACATCTTTATAGTTGCAACAAATATTTATTAAAAAAGAACATAATTAATTTCTGAATGTAAATCTCTCAACAGTTTATTGATCTTGTATATGTTTTTTCAAGCTTATTGTAAAGATAACATGTAGCTTTTACTTAAAAAAAAACTATGTTAATGGTTTTGTTTGGGATAAAAACTCCATTAAGATCAAATTAATGTTGTTAGGATTCTATGTAAAATGGACCTTGTCAACACCACAAAGCCTAAAATTATAATTGCAAGAATGAGAATTGTGTATCTATTCATTTAATTTTTCTACATTATCAATTCCTTACTCTTTTAGTTATTCTCCTTCCCCCAATGTGATGACGGCCCAACCGGGGGTCTCCTCATTTTGATCCCTTAGTGGCTCCACTCTGGAAGAATATGGGTTATGGGGACATGAAACCTCTAATTTCTATAGAAATGGAGCGCCCACACTTCTTAATTCCCCAAATCAACAACACGGTTCAAGCCACTATTCTCTGGTTAAACCCCAATGTTGGTCTTTGGCCAATGGTAACTTCATGTACATTCAAGGTGTAACACCCTCCTCCCACATCCACCCAAGTAACCATGCCAACTGGGGTAAACATGAGACAAGAGGCTACTATGATCAGATTTGACCTCCTATGTAACCTTAAGGAAGTGGAATCGATGGAAACATCACACATAGTCATCCAACATCGTCAACAGAACCCTCTGGAGAAAAGTCAGCCATTTAGACAGCTTGTCCCTGGGTCCCACTATTGTTATGGATCTCTTAGGCCACAGTTTCTCTCATGCTATGGGCAAGGGAGCGACCAACAACCCAAATTCGCTCTCACGGGCTTGCCTGCCAGCGACCAGAGACAAAAATTGCAAGTTCTATGCCAGCAACACCAAGATTTAAGCCATTTTTTCAGGCCTAGAGCCCAGGCCACTGCCCATAACGGAGTGATAGCTAAGAATCAGTAAAAATATAGGGAAACAATGATGCAAAAACAATAAATTGAACAAGATCATAACCAAACCCCTACTTTCCATGATAAGAATTTCGTCAAACACATCATCAACATGTAATCTATAGGTGTAAACAATAGAATTAGGGAACTCATACTTCTCTGAGAATCGCTATGAACCATTGTTCCCTCATGTCAAGTATTGCATTATCCTCTATTATGTTAGAGACACATTATCCATTCATATACAAGTAAAAACATGTTGAGAGCCATACATAGCAGTTGTCATAAAATGTACATATAACCATCATAATAGGGACAGAAATACCATAAACATATCATCCATCAAGATCCACATATACATCAGTACCTTTACACATGAAAATTAAGGGAATGAATTTATGATTAATGAATGCAATAAACCAACCAGAGATGAGACTACCACGTCCCACCCGACCATAGATTGGCTGAGCCAAGTCTCTCTTTGGCCAATCACCCCCGTGCCATATTTCAAGCATGAATGTGGGACTCTTAGAACACTTCAAAAACACCAATCAACATGGATGCCACCAAAGTTCTCTACCAACACCGTGAGGAATTTGAGTGCCTCCTAGTCTCTCAGGCTTTATCGTGCATCCACAGTCTGATCCAGAGATCACTAAGCCCTGCACCGAGACATAATCTCCATGCTTTACTGTGCATCCCATCTCGGGATCACTAGGGCCCTTCACTGACAAGGATTTCTAGGTCCACCGAGGCACACAATTTGGCTTTACCGCAAGTCACAGTCTAGTTCAGGGGTTACTAGGCCAGTGGCTTCATGATCCTCATTCTGGTTCAAGGACCACTCATACCATGTGTTTGTCAATGCAGAGATCCACCCCACTCAGTTTCGAATCCAATTCGGTCATCCCACATAAACAAAATGAAAGAACCCATCTCATCAAAGCTATTAGGTAATGGCAAGGCTAGGCTAAAAATACTTTCACACCTAGAAAAACCCATGCCATGGTAGAAAAGAAACACATGCAATCCCATGCATGACAAATCTATCAAGGAAAATACACATGCAAGTCGATACCTACAATGAAGCCTGTTGTAGCTGCTTGACCTTGCCTCTCCCTTCTTGATCGTTGTTTTCTCTTGCCTTCTTTTCCTTTCCTTCTCCAATGCCAAAGTGCTCTAAGAAACTCTAAGTGTCCAAGATTGAGAAAGAGAGAGAGAGAGAGAATAATGAGAGAGCTCCAAAACGCAACTGATAAAAGGTTACACTAACCAAGCTTGCCCACTAATCCTCAGAAACAATTTTATGAATGAGACCTCTATTTTCTTCATTTTTCAGTATTTTCCTTCAATTTCCTCCTCACATGCAACCTGTGACCTTTCACCTTCCTTTTCTCCTAATTTCCATTATTTTCATAAATAAATGTGCCAAAAATTCCATTTTGCCTTTCCAAAGCCTTAACCATTGCCTTTCCAATTTCCTTAGCCATAAACAACCAAATGAACACCCCCTAGGATGTTCCCCCACCATTCATATTGGAATACATGTCCCATCATTCATGGTATTTATATATTTTTTACATGGAATTTTCACCAGGGTTGTTACATAAGGTTGTAGTGCTATCTCTTACCATACTCCCATTGTGTTTGAACAACATCCACACTCCAGGGATGAACTCCACCATGACATCAAGTCAGGGGACTTGATCATAGTTAAGTCAAACCTTTAGTTCACCCCATGACTAACTAGACCAAAGCCCAACTAGCTAATTGGGTCGTGCCTAAGTTGGAGGTGAGGCTATCCAAACTCCTTTTCACTTGTCCACGAATATGTTGAGGACCTGACTAGATGACTAGTTCACAACCCAACTATGTAGGTCCCCCCTATGCCATCTGGTTTTACAACCGACCAAGCTAGCTAGACTCCATCTTGATTATACTTTTTGCAACATCCCAAGGTACAAAATCTCAAATCCTTCCTCATTATAGGGTTTCAGACCCCCTCTACGTGCGTCAATGTTGAGGCTCGACTAAATCTTAAGGATTTGAATCGTTGATCCCACCAATGATAAATGATCGTTCAACAACCACACAATTTCCTTAAAACTCTCATGGCCCTTGGCCAACACACTCTCAAACACGATATTGAACACCATGTTGGCTGGGAATAAAATGAAACAATCATGAGAACCAGTATGAACATAGTTGTATGAATTCAAACACACATTATATATGTATTATAGACAAAACAAAGGAAATATTACATATGTGCCTACTTAGGGCCTAAGGCCTTGCTACCCAAATTACATCCTTCTGGCCCTCTTCCTTTGACACATTTACAAGTAGATTATATAACAAAAATATCCTAAACAACACTAACAAAATGAATATCATTCATATTCCAGCACCCACCTTTTGGAGGCCTAGATTTTCAATTGAAATTAACTTAAAATTAAGAAAAACATATCCATTCCCTTATACTTCCATGTAGCTTATTCTAGAAGTTTCTAAAATCAAATTCGTTTAGGGTATAGTGTCGATCCTCCTACATCAAACTCCTGCACTTGAGAATTTTCATGATCTCCTAATCATGCTTCTCATTGTTTCTTCTTGTTCATCTTCTTCTTTTTTGGTCTTCTTTTACCACATGTATCTTTGAGTGATTCGCAACTAGCCTCACTGACACTTCATCGACTCTCCTCCTCTGAATCAGCCTTTTTGCATCTCCTGTTGAACATTTTGAGCTTCCTCTACTCCTCTGGTTGTTGCACAATTTCTCACATCCCTCAATAATTCTACCTAGAAGCACAGTTGTAGAATGAACCTCTTACAGGAAATCTTCCCTTCTTCCTGCGCTTTAATGCCACTTGATGATGACCGAACCAAGGGTCTCCTAATTTCAATCCCATGTTGGCTCCACTCCAAAAGCCTATAGATTATGGACCCATGAAACCTCTAATTTCTACAACAATGGAGCACTCTGACTTCTTAATACCCCAAATCAACAACCGGGCACATGTCATTATTCTTTGGTTAAGCCCAAAACTTGGTCTTTGTCCACTAGTAACTTCACGTGCATTCAATTCCGAAGCATTATCACTCACCTTAATCTCGTTGTGGCTGAACAATGTTCACACTCTAGGGTTGAACTTCCACACCACCATCACTTTGGGTTAGGTGGCTTAATCGTAGTCAGGACCAGACCTCCCGTTCACCCCACAGATAACTATAGTAAGGCTCGACCAGTTAACTGGGCTTGACTTGAGTTAGAGGTTAGGCTAGTTGTATTCCTTTTCACTTCTCCACAAATCTGCTTAGGGCCCAACTGAATGACTAGTTCAAGGCATGACCATGCAGGTCCTGACTACGCCATTTGGTTCCATGATCGACCAAGCTAGCTGGACTCCATCCCCATTGTACTCTGTGTAGCATCCCAAGGTATGAAACCTCAAATCCTTCCTCTTTATATGGTTTTGGATCTCCTCTATGCACCTGGACATTGTTCTGGCCCCCTACCTCTAAGACATTTGGAAGAAGATTATATAACAAAAATATCCTAAACATTCCTAACATAACGAATCTTGTTCATCTTCTAGCACACGACTTTTGGAGGTCTAAATTTTCAATTGAAATTTACATAAAATTAAGAAAATCATGTACATTCCCTTAAGCTTCCACGTAGCTTCTTCTGCAAGCATATGGAATCAAATTCTTCTGGGGTGGGGTTTCGATGCTCCTGCATCACAATGTGATGTATATTTATCTATAACACTCATTGTTTCTCAAAACATTAACATCAGTGTGATGATAATTTTAAGTGTTAAACATTTGACAACTCTCCTTAGATCTCTTTTCCCAGTCTTCCTTATCACAATCCCAAGAACAATGTCATGTATCATTTACAATGTTAATACTTGGAGAATATTTTTATGCCTAGGTAGGATTCTTAAGTAACATATGTAGAATGGATCATAATTGATGTTATCCTTATATCTATGCAATATGGATTATACTAATATCCACTCCATCACACATTTTTCTCAGTGAGTAATCAATGTCCTTAACGAGAATCACATAGTAGGTGTTATTGATGTAAAATTTCTTTTAGATTTACATTTGTATTGACCTTAACAATGATTAAATTATAGGCACCTTAGGCTAGATAATAAGCAATGGGTGCAATCGTTCTATATTTGTATTTTACTATAGCTCTATAAAGTAAATTGACTCTCTTCATGAATTTTATAGTGTTTTGATAGAATTACCCCCTTTCAACAAAGGTATTAAGATCAAGGTTGATTTATTCTTTTCTAATGAGATCTAAAACAAACATGACTCCCATGGTCATGCATTATTTAGATATGCTCAATATATGAATCTAACTGTTAATGATCACTTATCATATAGATACATAGAAAAATTTATCTCTTACATGGGTGTTCATGGAAGTATTGATAATGAGATTGTGTCTAAAGCTTTAAGTAGAGTTTGAAAATTCACCTCTTAATTCCATTGATTTGGATGATATGTATTCTTCAAACCTAGTTAGTCAAGACTTAGCAATCATGTATATTTCATTTCTCACAAAATATTTGAGTCGATATCTATTATAGCTTGTTATGGCTGCAAGACATAACTTTACTAGGATTTTTATAAATTTTCCTTATTCAAGGTTCTGATAAAATGATTTATTATTGACTTATATTGTACAGATTTCTAGACCTTGAATATTTTGTTTTAAGCATTGACAATATCTACTATTTTTGTTTGTGGACCATTGTTGTAGGCTTTAAATTTACTTGGAGTTCTAGCATTATTCTATATATTTTATCATGTTGTGTGACATCATTTTGGGCTAGTAAGTGCCCCTAGACACAATGACATGATTATTTAGGGTACATGAGTACACATATCCATGAATAACCTAAAATAATTTTATTAACAATTAGAGAAATTCAAAGAAGAATTAGCACATGAAAATATAATATTAGTTTTCATTTCTAAGAGTTCATATCTATGGAATTTAGGCTTGAACCTTTAAACTACATTGCAAATATTCTTCATATTTTAAACCTTAGGCACAACTATTATAGGGAATTCAAGCATTCCCAACCAAGGTTGCAGTAGCATTAGATGATAAAAAAATTTCAGCAAAGTTTGCAAGCAACATGGAATGCTAGTTATTTGTCTTTTTGAAATATGATTCCATTATTAGATTTTAATATTGTCAATGCATCATAGATATTATCTAAGGATAGACTTGCTCACATCTAAAGAAGGCCCACATGGAATTGGTTGTACAGAAGAAGAGTGAGTACCTACATAGTGTGTTCATGGGTTGTTTTACTTTTGTATGATACATTAAAAATTCTCAGCCTAAGCATCTTGCTTGGTTAGAAAATTGGAATTGAAATTGAATAACTTCTTGGTCATCTTAGTGATTGATTAATGCTCAAACAAAGATAATGGATACAATCCTCTAGGCCTATGTACCACAAAAAAAAAAACAAATACCAAATATTATTCAATTTGTGAGGATGGAATCAAGTTATGGATGAATATCTCAACCTAATAAAAAAGAAAGAGAAGCGAAGAAGAGATTAGAGATAAATCCAAAACCTATCCCTTGTTTTTCCATGGTGAAATCATGACAGTGGAAACTAGGACCTTGTTCTATATGCTACAAAAGTCTCCTCACTTCCATCCTAGTCCCTTATGCCTAAACGGAATTGAGGGTCCCACTTTTTTAAGACAATGTGGGGATCATCTTGTCAAGTATTTCCAACTTTTGTAAGCCTTGATCAACCCTTTTATCTTGAGGTATTGGAGGCAAACTTGCGATCCTAATTCAACTTGCTTAACTAGTAAAAAATCACCAGGTAACTTTTAATGTTCTAGCCTCCTAAGGAAACCCTTTGAGAGAATATTTTACTTAGTTGTTTTTTCACAAATTTGAGTCTCTATCCTTTTGTAGTTCTCCTTGGGCCTCTTTCCTATACTATATCACTTCCCATTTGAACTTTATCTCAATGCGACACCCTCAAAATTAAGCTTGAAACTTGCATTTTGAGTCATCTCACTCACTGTAGCACCATCTTGGACCTCAAGCATATGCGATTGTGCCCCCCTGAGGTATTTTCCAACACCACATGACTAAGGTTGGCCTTTTTCTTTTCCTCCTCATCCTTTTGTCTTGGTAAGGTCGCCATAGTACCCTAATTACCTCTTATGCAATGCTACACTTCATTTTTGGCTCTATAAGACACATTTCCTCTTCTTTAGGGCTCTGTATAATCACAATCCTAATCTTATAGCCAATGCTATAACACTCCAAAGACCCTTAATATAGCACTACACTAGCAATTTTTCTTTGTTCACTCAAATTTAGACCCTTCTGCTTAAGCATGGTGCCTTGTTAAGCATTAAGGGAGTATTATAAAGCCCAAGAAGTCATCAAGAAAGTGTTATAGCACATGACTCAGCCTCAAAGTATGGATTTTTTCAAGATTTTACAATTTTATGTTACTTTAAAGTAATATTTTCAAGCTTTTAATTTATATACTTTGAGTTAACAAAATATTAAAAGGATAAAAGAATAAGAGTGAGAAAGAAATTTCTCAATTTTTCCATGAAAAGGCCTAGTAAAACACTTTAAAAGAAGCTAAGAGTTCACTCTTTCCCTCATGCAATCTTGGCTCTCACCTTTGGAGGTCAGATCACATGAGTTTAAAGGATTTTTTCACCCTAATTTTCTAGGTCATCTTTAGCTACAACTAGCCCATCCCCAAGAAACTACTTTTTAATGCTTATTAACTTTTCTTTTTTGTTGCTCATGGTCGTTTACTATAATTTTTTACGCAACAATTAATTTACAAAATGAATTATTGTATCTTACTTATTTTTGCCCAGTAAATAAGTTTAAATTTGTTTGAAATGACTTTTAATATTCTTAGAGGTTGTGTTATGTCCTTCTCTCTTTGACTTGCACCCTTACTAGTCCAATGTAGACTTTTGCTACTTGCTTTAGCTTGTTCTAGCAAATAAAAACATGTTTCATGGGTAGAAAAACCTATGAATATGATTCTAGAGCCATTTCACCTCTTAGATAACTCTTTGTTCAATTGTTTTCTCTCTTTATTTGCTTAGTTTGACTCATGGTTGTGCCCTATCTCCCAACTACTATTTGTTGGGTGAAAAAATGTTTCTCTATTGCAACAAAGTTCAAGAAGTGGCTTGCCATAGCCTAGGAATGTTTAGCCATGGATTTTAATCATGACACATAGGACTCTTCTACAAAGCACCTAGGGTTTATACTCATAGAGAAATTTTCATGTTTCTAGCTCACTTATTTTTCATATATTTAACAATTTTTTATTTTTTGAGTTAGATACATGAGTAGATTTTTGTTACGTAAAAGCCTAGTTGTTTCCTTAGGATTTTAGTGGTATTTTAAATGAGAAAATTTAAAAAAAAAAAAAAAACATAATGGTAAAGATACTGAACCTGAAAGCTTCCTTTTTCCTCACTATTAAAACATCTTTTTTTCTCAAACTCAACTGTAAGCCCTAAAACCCATAAATCTTAGTCACTTGCATTTCATTTTTTAAGTTAATCTCTATAATGGGTGCTTTTTATTTTTTGGGTTTTTCAAGAAAACCATGTTCAAATCTAAGAGATGGGTTAGCAAATCCCTAATGGTTGAATCATTGGATGATGAATAACCCAATAACTCCTTTGGACTAGAGTTAAAAGATACCCCATGCTATATTTACAAATACCCTCATACACTAGCCAAAGTTCTATCAGAAATTTCACAAAGATAAAATTCTTACCAATGATATAGATATAGAAGTTTACAAGGCAACGAGAAGATCCTTGTTTCCAAAGGTGCTATCCCACCCGATAGTTTTCCATGTGTAGAAACAATACAATGATTTGTGCAACATTCATATCTAGGGGAGGTTATGGTCAGAGACAACAATGGAAACATCTAGCATCATTCACCACATAAGAAATACAGTTATGTTTTAGTTTTCTTAGAGAGGAGGTGTCCTTGGATGAAGAGTGGTTAAGTAAATTCAATATCCTTCCCAAAGAAATCCCCAAGGAATGGTGCACGAGTAAGTGAACATTTATAACCAAGGCCAATCGAGAATACCCTGTAAACATGTGAGGACTCCATTTTGACTTGTGGCTGGCATGTTATGTTAATTATATGGCTAAGAAAATGTTGAAACCTTTCTTAGAGGTTGGGTTCCATTTATGTATATGGTTGTTTTCAACGATAGAATATTTAACTCAGCATATATATCATGGTAATAAACTTGAAGGATAGCATTGGAAATTGTTCAGTGTATGTTATATTCCTTCCATGACTAGCCCCAAGCGTGAAGCTGAGGGCTTAGAGGGGGCGTGACGAGTCCCCCCCTTGTTGTGTCTGGCGCAACGGGTGGCACACAGGGGGGGAAGCCCCCCCTATCAAGGGGTTTGCAGGGGTACGGTAGCCCCCTGCACAAGATCCGACGCAGCGCCCTGAGATTTATTTTTTTTTGGACCCTATATTAGGTGGGCAGACCTACCTATGTTTTGTGCATGGATTTCACACATGGTTTTGGGCATGATGGTTTTTTCCCATGGTATTTAGTAGATTCGGTTAAGGAAACTAAGGTTATGTTCTAATCCAAGGTTAATGGATTGGGGTTTATGGATGCTTCAACATGTATATATATGTATTGTAACAATGAAAGGAATATAATGAAAAAAAAATCTAGTAGCTTCGGTTTTGGGATCTAGGGGAAAATATCTATGTATATCTATTTTATGTTTTATGCTCTCACCATTGTTTATTTTTTGTTTTTTAGTAATTCGTTTGCAAGTAATTTATGTACAGGGCTAATACCTACATTTTCTATTAGAGTTGTTTCGGCTTCAAGGGGATGCCTTTGTTGCTGAGGGGTTTTGCTTGGGCCTGTGGTAGACCCTGTTCAGTGGAAGATCTACGGGATGGATTAGGCGAGCAGTGGAAAGATAGAGATCGAGAAATTTAATGGTCATAGTTTTGAGTTGTGGAAACTTAATATGGAGGATCTGCTAGTGGATACAGATTAGTAGATCATGGTAGATCTAGGTACTAAACCAATGGAAATTTCCGATGAAGACTGGAATAAGTTGGATAGAAAAGAAAAGAGAACAATACAGTTGCGTATCTCAAATTCAGTATTGTTGAATGTATGAGGGGAAGCTTCAGCGAAGGATTTGTGGGACAAGTTAGGGAATTTGTACCAATCTAAGTCTTTGGTGAATAAACTGTTCCTACGGAAAAAGTTGTATAACCTAAGGATGAAGGATGGAGACTTGGTGATAGAGCATTTGAACACCTTTAATACTTTGGTAAGCCAGTCGTTATCTGTTGATATTAAAATTTCAAATGAATATAAGTGCTTCAGTTTTCTTTGTTCTCTACCAGATTCATGGGATAGTCTAGTTGTTGCAATAGGTAGCAATACAATTACCTTGTAGTTTGATGAAATAGTCTCATCATTGCTATCAGAGGAGATGAGATGGAAAAATATGGAGGGTTAGAATGGTGATGCCTTTTTTGTAGGAGGAAGGTCCAAGAACAGAAACAAAAATAAGTCCTCGAGTGGGAGATTTAAAATCTAGAGGGAAATCTAAATCTCCAGGAAAACCTATAAAGGTGTTCTGGAAATATGAAAAGGAAGGGCAACTCAAAAAGTATTGTAGATCTAGATCTCATGAGAAAGGAAAGGGATATAATGATGCTCCTTCTGGACAGGTGAAAACCACCTCAGATGAAGGTGGGGATGTGTACTTGGTTTCTTCTTCAAGTACACATGTAGATCATGAGGCATGGTTGATTGACTCAGGTGCATCCTTTCACTTCACTCCTCACAAGGAGTGGTTATGTAAGTATGAGAAATATGATGGTGGTGATGTATTCATAAGGGATGATAGGAAGGTTAGAATCATTAGACACGAAAAATTCAAGTTGAAGTTGCAAGGTGGAAGGATTAGAAAACTTCCAAGTGTTCTCCATATTCTTTCATTGGCCATAAATATGATTTTTTGTAAGCAAGATGGATGATGCAGGTGTAAAAACAGTGTTCAAGAAAGATACTTACAAGATGGTTCGGGGAGCACTTGTATTGATGCGGGGAGTTCGGATTGGAACTTTGTACAAGCTTATGGGTAGCAATGTTATTGATGGGTGCAACAATTTTGTGGTTCCTGAAAGTGGAGTAGAAAATATAGTGGTCTCTAAAGAAAAGACCATGCTATGGCATCAAATACTTGGACATATTAGAGAGAAGTGCCTCTGAATACTTCATGGTAATGGCATGGTAGAAGGTATGTCTAATTTCTCTTTGGATTTTGATTTCTATGAACATTGTGTATATGGGAAGCATAATCGGGAGATTTTCCCCTCTGCTGCTAAGAGGGCGAAAGGGATATTAAATCTTGTGCACAATGATGTGTTTGGACCTGTGTGGGTTCCATCACTAGTCAAGTCCGTGTACTATGTATAATTTATAGATGAATTCTCAAGGAATACATGGATATATTTTCCCAAGAAGGAATCTGAAGTCTTTGACAAGTTTAAAGAATTTAATCTAGCGGAAAACCAGATAGAGAAGAAGATAAAGGTGTTGAGGACAGATAATAATGGAGAGATCTGCAAGAAGGAATTTGAATATTTTTGTAAAAAGTGTGGTATAGCATGGCAGAAGACTACTCCATATACACCTCAGCAAAACAAAGTTGTAGAAAGAATGAACAGGACGTTGATGGAAAAGGCAAGAAGCGTGCTTAGTGGTGTCGGGTAACGATAAGAATTTTGGGCAGAGGTGATGGAGACAACATGTCACCTGGACAAAAGATCACCTTCATCAATGTTGTAGGATAAGTCTCCACAAGAGGTATGGACTGGTAGGATACCCTCTCTTTCACATCTGAGGGTATTTGGTTGTGATGGATATGTACATGTTCCAAAGGAGAAAATAACCAAGTTGGATAGTAAATATGAAAGGTACATCTTCATTGGGTATAAGGATGGTTTGAAAGGTTATAAGCTTTGGAACCAATAAACAAGGAAGGTTTTGTACAGTCAAGATGTGGTGTTTAGAGAGGTGAAAGATGTTATTAAACATGAAGTCCTATGAAAGGAGCCTGAGAAGATAGAGTTTGAGCTAAAGGAGGACGAATAAGACTGTACTACCGAAGAGGAATCAGAAGATGAATAGCCACAAACTCCAACTGTGAGAATATCAATTCAAGAAAGAAGGCGGCTAGAAAGTTATAGTCCATATGGTTTCTGTTCAATTTTTTCTTTATCTATTACTGAAGATGATCCTATAAATGTGAAGGAGGCAGTAGAGTAAAAGGATGAAAAACTTTGGAAAGAGGCCCTGGTTGATGAAATGGCATCTTTGGACAAAAATGAGGCTTTGGATCTGGTAGAGTTTCCGACAGGAAGGAAACCCATTGGAATCAAATGGGTGTTTAAGAACAAGATGAATGCAGAAGGCAGGGTGGAGAAATACAAAGCTCGGTTGGTAGAAAAAGGTTATTCCAAGGTGCTGGTAATTTATTTTGGTGATATTTTATCTCCTATTGTGAAGGTATCTTCTATTATATTACTTTTATCTGTTGTTGCTGCTTTTGATTTTGAGTTAGAATAGATGGATGTGAAGACAACATTTCTTCATAGGGACCTAGAAGAATAAATCCACATGAAGCAACCTGAAGACTTTTTGTTGAAGGGTAGGAAAGAACTCGTATGCATGTTAAAAAAAGTCTTTTTATAGGTTAAAACAGTCACCAAGGATGTGTTATCTGAAATTTGATACATTTATATAAGGACTTGGCGTCACCAAAAGCAAAGCATATCACTATGTGTATTTTAAATTAATTGGTGACCGTGTTATTTATTTGGTCTTGTAAGTGGATGATATGTTGTTGATTGGAAATAACAAAAATTATCCAGGATTTGAAGACCCAATTCTCCTCCAAATTCGACATGAAAGATATTGGTGTTGCAAACTATATTATGGGCATGGAAATTAAATGAGAACAGGCAAAGAGGAAGCTCTAGTTAAACCAGAGGAAGTATGTTGAGACAATATTACAGATGTTTAATATGCAGGAGAGTAAATCGATGAAGGTTCCTATTCCTATAGGTGAATTTATCTACTGAACAGTGTCTCAAGGCAAAAGAAGAGGAAGAGGACATGTCCAGTGTTCCATATGCAAGTGCAGTCACTAGCGTGATGTATGTAATGGTTTGTACTAAAATAGATATTGCAGATGCAATGGGAGTATTGAGCAGGGTTATGTCAAAAATAGGGAAGGAACATTAGACATTAGTGAAGCGAGTTTTCGGGTATTTGAGAGGCACTGTTGGGTCTCAGTTTTGTCTTATTTTTTATTTATTTCTCTCATGTTGTCGATTGGCTAAATGATTAATTTTGAAGAGTATTTGTTAATTCTTTGTTTTAACAGGATTAAAATAGCATTAATGAGAGTTTGATTAAGGTTTGTATGTTGTAGGATTAAAACCGGTTTGATTATACTTTGGGACGTGCCTGCAACATTGCATTTACATTCCTACACCCAATGGGATTCCTGCACTAGTTACAGTAGCTTCCTGAACTATGCTGAACTCAAACCTGGTCTTATGCTCTGTTCATGAAGGCAATGGTATTTTGAATTGTATCAACTGTTGACTTATATGATTTTGTTCCTTGGCTTGCTATGGTGCATATGGTATTAAAACATTTAGTCCCTCCATAAGAATAAGTTGTGCTTGTCTATCACAATCTCTAATGAACCATCCCAACAATTGGCCCTTCAACAAGCCAGTGAGTTCAGAGGTTTGGCTTGCCATTGACAAGTATTTTGAGATTATCAAAAAGCCCATGGATTTCGTAAAATGCAGAACAGTCTCATCAAAATGGAGAGAGCTAAAACACATGGACAAGAAGAAAACACCATGGATTTTAGTCCTCATGCCTTCTCCTATGTACAACATCACTACATGGAAGGAGAAAGTATGCATGTTGTATTTGAGCCATGGTTTGTAAAATACAAAGTTGATGTTGTTTTTGCAGGCCATGTTCATGCATATGAGCAATCATATCGGTATTCAAATATAGCATATAATATTATAAATCGATATTGTTCACCTACAAAAGACATATCAGCCCCAATCTATATAACTATTGGTGATGGTGGAAACCTTGAAGGGCTGGTTGGAGTCTTCACCGAACCACAACCTACATACTTAGCTTTTCGTGAGGCCAGTTATGGCCATGCTATGTTGGAGATCATGAACCGCACCCATGCCTATTATTATTGGAACTGCAATGATGATGGTGTATTTGTGGCATCAGATTCAATTTGGTTACACAATCAATATTGGTTGCGTAAACTCCAAACGCATCCAAGGAATAGACCAAATGAAGCTCATGAAAACATCAATACTAACCACCAGAAGATGTGGTCTGTATCATCAAAAATTTACCAAGGAGACCAAAGATGCCCTAGGGTATTGAAGGACATACTGTGAAGTTATGAGTTGTGATCCTATGCATTGCATGTTCTGTGCGGTTTGCTGAGCTTTGATGCAGATTTTTATGTTGGAAATAGAACTCTACCAACTCTATTTAACTTTACAGTCAATACCTTTGAGAGTATCCTTGGCTCCATTGGCCTCGCTCCAACAGAGAAAAGAGTTCTGAACATACTCCACGACTAGAATGGAAGGGTAGCCACATCAACGCTGGAGTCAACACAATGCTTTACCCTCATCTACACAACGTGGTTATGATACAACGTAGCACCCATCCTATGTGGAGTCTAGCAACAACACTGTTCCAGGAAAAGAGGAACGATTCGCAGAATCATCCCTCTTTCGACATTCAGTTGTAAACCAACTTCATTCATAGAAAATTGTTGAGAGCAAGAACGATTAGTCAAAAAATTAGTTAATTAATTAGACAGCGAGCCAGCCAGGGGCAGTGCGGAGGAGAGGAAGGTGCAGAAGGGAAGAGGAGTTGTCCCAATGTATCCTCACGCAGTTCACAACTGGTGGATCACTTCTCTTATCTTGCTAGAGCTAAGCATTCTCTGTGTGATGTAAAAGACTGTGTTTTTTTGTGGAATTAATTGAAGCAATTTTTATTCATGCTTTGTCTATTCATCCATTGCATCTAATTAATTTAATTACTGTGTGAACCAAGTTAAGTGAGGGTGTGAGCTGGTTGGGTTGGTAGCCAAACCAGCTCGACACCGCTCTACAATTCTTAAACTTATTAGCATTTAGATTATTATTTAATATGTAATACTTTTAGTCTCTTTTCCTTATTCAAGTCAATGTTATTTAATTTTTTGTAACGTTTTCCTTTTAGCTCTAAACTTCATTTATTTTCTACAATAAGAAATTATTCCTATACTTGAGATTTGAGCTTACACAGGGGATATTTCTTCATATCAAATTGTGCCCCTCCAGTTGTTTTTATTTACAAGATCCGCTTATGTGTTGATGAGCTATAATTGATTTATATTCCAAAACATGAAAACGATGTGAATATTTATGGTTTTGAAGTACTGACATATTCATTTAAACAATGCTTACAAAAACCATATGTTACTTGTATGTCACGGAGCCGATATTAATGAAAACAAATTGCGAGCAATAATATTTACTTTCTTTTAAATTCGAGACAGTTTGCAAGATTTCTTTTCAAGACATGGAAGGTGAGATTCATATTAACTTAATTTCCTTCATAATTTTTTTTACACAGTAAATTTCCTTTTGATGTTTATGATGCTTTCAAGTTAACTTTACACAAAATTAGTACAGGCAGAATTAGTGCAGGTAGAATTACTGAAAGTATAATGGTTTGAATTACTTCTAGCATTTACAGCCTTTTTGTTATTATGTTGACACTACTTTATTTCTAGTTTAGATTTCCCTTCTATTTGGTTGTAATTAGAATTTTCTTTCGCATTGTTAATTTCCTTTTATTTCCCGCATGAGTTAATTGTTTGGATTGGTGTTTTCTCGAATTCTCTTTTAGTGCAGGATTTCATTTATTGATGAGATTAATATGCAAGATAGACTAGCATTTGTTTTGCAGGTTGCTAGGGCTTCTCTCTGGCATTACTAGTGCTGCGTCTCGAAGTTCACAAACTATTCGGATTGACAAATTAAATGTTGGTACATTTATAGACCCTATATTGCACCCAACATTTTTGCATCATTTCCGGGGAGGCGCTTAGGGATTGACCTTGGTGATCTTCTGTATTTGGTTTTTTTCCTTCACCTAGTTTCTCTGGGAATTTTATGTTCTTTGAATTTATTTCTTTCTTGCACTGTTGCTTTAAGGTTTCTCATTTTCTTTGATGTTGAAAGAACTCCCCACCATATATATATATATAGACACACACCATTCATGTGCTAACGAATGCACCATTTGGCTTGTTAAAAATAGGGAAATGGTATTGTGAAGAATCATCTAATGAGGAATCTTTATGCTGCTATAGAGACATACAATTCATCCAATGAAGAATTAATGATTGAAAATTTTAATATCTTAATTAAACATAAAAATGATATTATTAAATCCTTGATTTAGAAATTGAATGATTTATAGGAAGATTGGGAGCAAGATGAAAACCCACCGCTTATCTTTTGCGCCAACTGTAGAAAGAAACACCTCCTTGGAAAGTGTTCACTTAGTAGCCTGAAAATTTGCAAAATTTGTGAAGAGGATCATCTAATAGAACATTTCCCATCACTACCAAGATTACTGCAAGTACTCAGGAAATCAAGTGAGGAATCAGATTGACTACCAAGTATAACTCAAAACCCATTATCATTTGATACTTGGAATAATGCTTATTTTCATGAGCAGGCTCATCAACATGTTTATAATCCTGCAGTGTCATGGCAAACTTTTAATCCTCCTCCAATTGAATATCCTACTTCATGGTTGCAGTGGCCCTCTCCTTGGCCCTCATCCTCAAGCCAGATATCACCATGGCCTCAAGAATCATTTGGATCCTTATCTCTAGGGAAATCTCCCATGCAAATTCAATCATATGAGCACCAATAACAACCACAATTTCTTTCCAATGCACCATTAAGTTATCCTCCCCCATGGTCTCAGCCGCATGTGCAACCTTACCCTAGCCTTAATCCATACCCTACCCCTTATCCTAATCCTTTCCCTACTCCTTATCCTTATCAATACCCTAGCTCTCATTCAAACCCTAATCCATACCCTAGCCCTACTCCATACCCTCATCCATACCTTAGACCTAACCCTAGTCCAAACCCTAATCCCAATCCAAACCCAAGCCTTAGTCCAAGAATTAACCAAAACCCTAACCCAAATCATATCATAAACCCTAATCTAAACCATCAGGCTACACAGTGGTTTGAACCACCTATTCTCCCGATTGATTCCCATGTTGAACAAAATACCACATTTTCCATGTTTGGAAAGGGAATGAATTTGGAAACTTCCCCCATTACTACACAGAATTCACCCCAGGAAGTTATCATTCAAAGACCACCAGAGGATCAACCTTTCATTGGAACTTGTTCTGAAAATGTTGTTGAAACTCGAAACCCTAGGATCTCTTTCAACCATTCTTGTCAATTTGAAAATCAAATATTTGAGCCGGAATTTGAGGGATTTATCTTTTTCTTTCACCAGATTCTTTGTGCCTCCAGAAAAATGACTATCAAACTGTGGAAGATTTGCATTAGTTGGAGAATCATACATATGTGGATTCCATTGAATCTTGGTTTCGAGAAGTCATCCAACCACCTTATTTCCTCGTAATTCGGAAACTCTTGGTACCATGTCAATTGAAGCAATTGGTTTCTCATGCATTGGTATGTCTTAAAGTTTATTCTTTAAAACTAAGTGTGAGTATAATCAACATTTTGTTATGCACATGGCTTCATTGGAAGTATGCCTTCACTTAAAGGTGATATTTCCTTTTTTAGAAATAGGATAGGATAATAGGAGAATAATGAATAAAGATGCATAACAACACTCTTGAACTTGTGATTCCCTAAAAGCACAATTTTTTGAAATTTCTATTATCATGCACTCTCATGGTAAGACTTGTCTGAAGAAATTTACACTTAATACCTCATATTTTAAAGTGACTTTGATTATGGATTAACATGTCAGTCAAGGATATTATTCTAAGTTACATGTAATACATTTTCCTATTCTAACAAACTATCATCTAGAAAATATTTTCAAGTTCCTCTTCAAAGGGACCGGTGAAAAACTTCCTATGGTGGACCACGCCTACAAAACTATAATAAGCTTTCATAAAGAACCCTAGCATGATCAACTCAAGGAATATTTTTGGTCATTATCTGAGATGTCTTTTAAATAAGCTCTTAGGGTAGCATGACCAACCATTAAAGAATAGTAATTAAAAACTTTTCACGACATCTTGCACTCTTAAGGAGTAGATTTGCTTCCCCGCCTATTAAGTAACCCATCTGAGGTTAATAATAATTAGAGTTTTTTTCTAAAAACATAAACGAATTAATTGAGGGATAGGAGGTCTCATTGCAAGGTGACCTACTATTATCATGGGTCCTAAGGAGAATGACATTACCACACTAGTCACCAAGGCAAGGTAATGGGTTTCAGTTGAAAAACTGGAAGACGAGAGGTCTCATCGTGAGCCGGCTTGTTCATTCTTGTTAGTTCTAGTGAATGGCACTGTCGACAGCTAGTTACCAAGCCAGGACAACGACCTTGAATTAACTTCTAAAAAGAGAAAAAGTAAAACTTTCTTAAATGACTCTGAATCTATATCTAATAGGTGTGACAAAAGAATTTCATAAGGTTAAAAGGTATCCTTGTTGAGGCTATAGATGCCTGCTGGCAGCAGGGCCATGCCTGTGGTATTAAAGTTAACTCTACACTATAATTTACTTGGTTTTTTTTGCTTTCTCTGAACTCACTATCAATCTCTTTGAGAATGGCTTTAAAATCCTTCTATTGTTATACCTTGGAGTTCTATCTTTTGGAATGATTTTTATGGACGTGGGACCCTTAGTGTAGGTAATTTATTGTGTCGAGACAAGAGGAGCTTCAACTATACATGGATAATGGTAAAATGGTAATTGTGGGAAGGTATTACTATGTTTACTTTTAAAACCATGGCTTTTAAATCATGTTGCTCATGTTTATAATGAGGTTGTTTAAGAGAAACTTCTGATAAGGGATGCCTCCGAGATATTCTTTTGGAAATTTTAAAAGTTAGCTATTTTATTCAAGTAATAACACCATTCGTGCAATTTAGTTTTTCATGGTAGCTTTCATTTTAGGTTTTCTTGAAATCAGTTTAAGCAAATAAAGAGTCCAACAGACACTATATTTTTAGAGCAAGCTTTAACTAGTGCAGGAAGTGTAATCACACAAAATTGCAGGAACATCATTTTGAATGCCTACAAATATTTCTAATTTTATTTTTTGCGAGGAAGTGACAGTATCGGATTTCCTTGCATGACGACATGCGAGATGGTCAACATGGGGGGATGTTGGGTCTCAGTTTTGTCTTATTTTTATTTATTTATTTCTCTCATGCTGTCGATTAGCTAAATGATTAATTTCGAAGAGTATCTGTTACTTCTTTGTTTTAATAGGATTAAAATAGCATTAATGATAGTTTAATTAAGGTTTGTATGTTGCAGGATTAAAATCGGTTTGATTATACTTTGGGACTTGCTTGCACCATTGCATTTACATTCCTACACCAATTGGGATTCCTGCACTAGTTACAGCAGCTTCCTGCACTATGCTAAACTCAAACCTGGTCTTATTCTATGTTCATGAATGCAGTGGTATTTTGAATTGTATCAGTTGTTGACTTATATGATTTTGTTCCTTGGCTTGCTATGGCACATATGGTATCAAAACATTTAGTCCCTCCATAAGAATAATGTGCACTTGTCTATCACAATCTCTAATGAACCACCCCAGAAATTGGCCCTTCAACAAGCCAGTGAGTTCAGAGGTTTGGCATGGCATTGAAAAGTATTTTGAGATTATCAAAAAGCCCATGGATTTGGAAAAATGTGGAACAGTCCCATCAAAATGGAGAGAGCTAAAACATGTTGACAGGATGAAAACACCATGGCTTTTAGTTGTCATGCATTCTCCTATGTACAACAACACTACATGGAAGGAGAAAGTATGCGTGTTGTATTTGAGCCATGGTTTGTCAAATACAAAGTTGATGTTGTGTTTGCAGGTCATGTTGATGCATATGAGCGATCGTATCGGTATTCAAATATAGCATATAATATTACAAATGGATATTGTTCACCTACAAAAGACATTTTGGCCCCAATCTATATAACTATTGGTGATGGTGGAAACCTTGAAGGGCTGGATGGAGTCTTCACCAAACCACAACCTGCATACTCAGCTTTCCGTGAGGCCAGTTATGGCCATGCTATGTCAGAGATCATGAACCTCACCCATGCCTATTATTATTAGAACGGCAATGGTGATGGTGTATTTGTGGCATCAGATTCAATTTGTTTGCACAATCGATATTGGTGGAGTAAACTCCAAACGCATCCAAGGAACAAACCAAATGAAGCTCATAAAAACATCAATACTGACCACCAGAAGATGCAGTCTGTATCATCAAAAATTTACCAAGGAGACCAAAGATGCCCTCGGGTATTAAAGGACATACTGTGAAGTTATGAGTTGTGATCCTCTACATTGTGTGTTATGTGTGGTTTGCTGAGCTTTGGTGCAGATGTTTATGTTGCAAATAGAGCTCTTCCAACTCTGTTCAACTTTATAGTCAATACTTTCAAGAGTATCCTCAGCTCCATTGGCCTCGCTCCAACAAAGAAAATAGTTATGAACATACTCCACGATTAGAATGGAAGGGAAGCCACATCAACGCTGGAGTAAACACAATGCTCTGCCCTCATCTATGCCATGTGGTTATGATACAACGTAGTACCCATCCTACATGGAGTCCAGCAATAGCACCATTCCAGGAAAAGAGGAAAGATTCTCCAAAATCATCCCTATTTCGACATTCAATTGTAATCCAACTTCATTCATAGCAAATTGTTGAGATCTGCTAATCGGCTAATTAAAAAATGCCTAGTTTGTAATTCAATGCTATATAAGAGATTGCCGGGAGCAAGAACGATTAGTCAGAAAATTAGTTAATTAATTAGACAATGATCCAGCCAAGGATAGTGTGCAGGAGAGGAAGGCGCAGAAGGAAGAGGAACCTTCCCAACGTAGCCTCACTCAGTTCACAACTAGTGGATCGCTTCTCTTGTCTTGTTGGAGCTGAGCATTGTTTACGTGATGTAAAAGACTGTGTGTTTTTTTGGGAATTAACTGAAGCAATTTTTATTCATGCTTTGTCTATTCATCCATTGCATCTAATGAATCTAATTACTATGTGAACCAAGTTAAGCGAGGGTGTGAGATGGCTGGGTTGGCTGCCAGACCAGCTCAAAACCACTCTACAGTTCTTAAACTTATTAGCATTTAGATTATTATTTACTATATAATACTTTCACTCTCTTTTCCTTCTTCAAGTCAATGTTATTTAATTTTTTGTAAAATTTTCCTTTCAGCTCCAAACTTCATTGATTTGTTGCATTAAGAAATTATTTCTGTACTTGAGATTTGTGCTTACACAGGGGATATTTTTTCATATCAAATTGTGCCCCTCCAGTTGTTTTTATTTACAATATTCTCTTATGTGTTGATGAGCTGTAATTGATTTATATTCCAGAACATGAAAACAATGTGATTAATTATGGTTTTGAGGTACTGAGATATTCATTTAAACAATGCATACAAAAACCATATGTTACTTGTATGTCGTAGAGCCGATATTAATGAAAACAAATTATGAGCAATAATATTTACTTTCCTTTAACTTCAGGACAGTATGCAAGATTTATTTTTAGGACAAGGAAGGCGAGATTCATATTAACTTAATTTACTTCATAATTTTATTTACATAGTAAATTTCCTTCTGATGTTGTTGATGATTTCAAGTTAACTTTACACAGAATTAGTACAAGAAGAATTAGTGTAGATAGAATTAGTGCAAGCAAAATGGTTTGAATTACTTCCAGCATTTACAGTCTTTTTGTTATTATGTCGGCACTAATTTATTTCTAGTTCAGATTTCCCTTCTGTTTGCTTGTAATTAGAATTTCCTTTCACATTGTTAATTGCCTTTTATTTCCCACATGAGTTAATTGTTTGGATTGGTGTTTTCTCAAATTATCTTTTAGTGTAGGATTTCATTTACTGATGAGATTAATACGCAATATAGACTAGCATTTGTTTTGCAGGTTGGTAGGGCCTCTCTCTGGCATTACTAGTGCTGCGTCTCGAAGTTCATGAACTATCCGGATTGACAAATTAAATGTTGGTAAATTTATAGACCCTATACTGCACCCAACAGGCACTAGTGATTATGGTATGTGCTACCAAGGAAGACTACGATTGGACAGAGTTTTGGACATCCGTGGATTTGTTGATGCAGACTGGGCTGGAGATCTAGATCAAAGAAGATCTACAAGTGGGTATGTCTTTAACCCATTATGAGGTGCATTCAGTTGGATGAGTAATAGATAGTCTATAGTGGCACTTTCAACTATAGAGGTCGAATACATGGAATCCACTCGTGCAAGCAAGGAAGCAGTTTGGTTGCAGAGATTGTGTTCAAGTATGGGGTTAGTACAACAAGATATAAGGATAGACTATGACATCCAAAATACAATTTTTTTGGCAAAGAACCCTGCTTATCATTCAAAGACAAAGCACAATTATGTTCAGTATCACTATGTAAGGGATATGGTTGAGGACAAAAAGGTGTTGCTGGTAAAGGTGGACACTTTGAAGAATATTGCAGATGCATTGACAAATTCTATGAGCACTGAGAAGTTCTATTGGTGTAGAGAAACAATGGGTGTTGCAAGGGTGGACCAATTACTAAGCTCTCATGTGGGCTCCCGTGGAAAGGAAACAACAAGTGGGAAAATTTTTGGTGTGTGTTATATTCTTTCCATGACTAGCCCTAGACATGAAGCTGGGGGTTTAGATGGGGGACGTGCAACGCTCCGCTCGTTGCACCAGGCACACCAGGGGCAGAAGCTCCAGCTGTCTGGGGGTTTGTAGGGTTTCCCTCATGCATGGGGTTTGGGGAAGCACCCCGAGAAAAAAAATTGGAGCCTATATTAGGTGAGCGTACCTACCTATGGTTTTGTACATGGACTTCACACATGGTTTTGGGCATGATGGTTTTCTACCCATGGTATTTTGTAGATCCATTCAAGGTTACTACGATTATGTTCTAATCCAAGGTTAGTGGATTGGGGTTTATGGATGCTTCGGCATGTATATATATATGTATTGTAACATTGAAAGGAATATAATGAAAAATAAATCTAGTAGTCCCAGTTTTGGGATCCGGGGGAAATATCTATGTATATATGTTTCATGTTTTATGCTCTCACCATTGTTTATTTTTTGTTTTTTAAGAATGTGTTTGCAAGTAATTTCTATATAGGGTTAAAACCTACAAAAATGCCTAGAATCCCAAAGAATATCATCAATCCTAGTTCTACTTGGTCTCACACCTGTTGCAGGAAATTTGTGCTAGGATGGCATTCCCATCCATAAACCAGAGATGGGCTATCCATGAGTAGCAAGTGCACATTTATAATAGAATCCTTTGGGAGGATAGCTATACATGGGCATGTACACATATTTTCTATGATTTCTTGGTCTCCTTATATGAATCCCTAATTAATGAAGCTAATCCCTATATGTAAGAAAGGGATAAGCACATAGTACCTTCATTGGGTGACTTATTTATAGAATATGAGGGTAGTTACATTATTATTTTTTTGAGAAATGAAGAATATCTTTTTGACTAATAAGGTAATACTGGAACAAATAGCCTATTATATCTACACAATGGTAGGTGGAGTCCTCTCAAGGACCAACACCATTCTTAGCTACACATGTCATTCCACTTGGGAGCATATTACTTAAATGAAATAAAGAGACACAAAGAATATTAAGATGCATTAACACTTTTGGTGTTTCACAAACTTGATCCTAGATCCACCATGAAGGACCATTGTAGGCCATGCAATTTTAGATGGGAATATTAATCAAAGACTAGGGTAGAGGAAGAGAAACAAAAGAATGCCTTAAATTGGCTCAACAACAAGAAACTCAAGAGGAAGTAGTCTGGAAGGAACAAGAAGAAAAACTGAAATAGAATAGGGAGTAGCTCAAATAGCATAGTATGTTCTTAAAGAAGCTTAGAAGTTAGTGATCAAAGAGCAAAAGGAGAAAGAAATTAAGAGAGAAAGGGAGTGGAGAAGAAAGGAAAAAAATATAAGGAAGGATAAGGAAGAAAAAAGGAACAAAAGACACTCCAAGATGAACTTGTAGAAGCTAGAGAAAAAGAAGAAGTTTTACTACCTTAACAAGCAGAACCAAATTCAGAGACTCAACTTGAATAAGCTACAATGGAGGTCAATGAAACACCACCAAAAATCACAGAGATTATAAGAGGCCATATTATAGTGACATAAATGAGTATCACACCTACAAATGGGAAGAAGGTGGTCAATTAGAACAAGTCCAAGATTTATCATGGCCTGAACAAAATTGAGAAACACACAAAGAAAACCTATACACTCCACACTTGTTTCCAACACAAATCATTATTAAGGGGCCAATAGTGCTTGATAGGAGGAAGGATCCTATTTCTATGGCCTCAATTGGTATAACATTCTCTCAGGGCATTGGGAAGAATGTGAAAGATCTACTAGAACAGTTGAAAAGGAAATATGTCTAAATAGATTAGTTCCAACAATAAGTCATTTTATTAAAGGAGGAATCTAGGACAAAGAAGAAAGAGAGCATCAAGGTAGAATATTACAGTGAATGTGCCTCAGAGGTGAATGAATCATAGGAGGTGCTATTTTTATAGGTATATCATTATTTTTCAAATTTTATAGAAGATCCCATCTTAGTTTTTAGCCCTATAGGACCTCACTATAAAGAGAGACATTTAGTTACAAGGAATATTAAATGTTGTTAATAATTTGGAAAAATGGTTAATGAGGCCCCAACTGAATGCCTTAGAGTCGATGCATGGAAGTTATTCTATGACTATATAGCAATCAACTGAGCTCTCAAGATTCAAGAGAAGTTGGAAAAATACATAGCTCGGTCAATGACTTAGTATGAAAAACATTACTCCCTAAAAGAAAGGATTATCAAGATGAATAGATTTCCTTCAATTGGGAATCAAGGATATTCCATACATGATCAGGAAGTGAATATGGTATTATATGAAGTACTAGATAATCCTATATATGTTATTTTGTATAGTCACAATAATCCTTGCCAAAGAGGAGGGTCCTTCCTCCATTACAACGAGCTGGAGGAAAATTCATAGCCTATAAATTACACATTAATTCATGAGATGAAACAAAAACGTATTGAACCTTGAATTAATATAAAAAAAGTACAGATGCATAAACTGAGAGAAAATAATGTCAACCCCCTTTCATTGTAGATAAATTCCTCCTTATAGGTTTCCCTTTACATCCAATTCTAGTCATAAATCATAACAAGGATAGCCTTGATATTTTTTCAATTCGCAAGTTGCCCCCTATGGGTGACACAAAGAAGGATTGAGAATATATGAAAATTCATGGTTTTTTTCAAGAAATATGTTTTTTCCATATATTTCAATTTGTCTAAGTGTGGGTCTACTCAAAATTATACAAACTCAGTACCTGTTGGATGTGAAATCTGATTCTACATCCAAATATTTCCCACACTTGAAACTTGAGTAAACATATAAGGAGATCATTTTAAAATACAACAAGAAAAAGAGTAGGTTCCTTTCTTTTCCTTTAAAAAATAATAACTTCTATTTAATTATTTCTACTATTAGTTAATTATTTTCATTAGGAGTCCCATTTTAGACCTCAAAATTTCCATAATGTTTTCTCCCCTTATTAACCACTCCCCTCTACCATCCCTCTCTCCACTTGTTCCTCAAAAATAGTTTCTCAATTCTAAAGTAAATCCCCCTTTCCATCCTCTACTTGGAATATAAGGGGGATTAGGAGCCTATGATGAAGAGATATTAAGCCTTCATAGAGAACAAATAACAATAAATTTTTGGGGGAACTTAAAGGGCCTACCACGAGTACCTTTGTCCCACGATTCCCCTTTCTCTAAATTGTATGGGCTTGCCTAATCCCTCAAGAAAATTGACCATGAAACAGTTGATCGAGAGCCACAAACCATTACTTTTTCTCCTTAAAGAAACTATAATGGAAGGGAAAAAAGTAATTAAATATCTCTCTGAGGCTCTTCTTGGATGAGAGTTCCTAGCTACTAATGTTTTTGGCCAATCTAGTGTTTTTATAACAGGTTGGAGGAAAGACATGCTAAATCTCCAAAATTCTTGGGATTTTTCGTTTTGACTTGATACTTCCCTTTTCTCTTCAAATTTCAATTTAATTTTACTTTGTATTAACATTTATAGGCCTTATCAAGAGAAAAAAAAAAAACTTTCCAAGAGTGATTTCTTGAATCCCATTTGTTAGCCTCAAGACATGTCATTATTGGTGGGGATTTAAATTGGGGGAAAGTGAAATTTGGGGAATTGTAGCATATATGGATTCACTTGCATACTTCTTAATTCAAATATTTGAGGATTTTTGGCTTCTTAATATCCAACCAAAAAACTATCCATAACATGAAAGAAAATGGGAAGCACAGAAGCTAGAATTAATAAAAAAATTAGACAGATTCCTAATTTTTGAATCTCTACTGGAAGAAAACCTCAGAATATGACAATGGGTTTCAGTTCAAGAAATTCACAATTCCCCTTTAGTTGTACCCACAATTTAAAAATCCACCCAAATTATTCAAATTAAGCTCCTCTTTGCTTGAGGATACCTTCTTTATGAACACATTGAAATGTTGTTGAATCAAATTTAACCAATTCTTTGAAGTGTTGTCCCCCACCCCCAAAAAAATTTTGGAATATTTAAAGAGAGTGAATAAAGTAGCTCAAGAATAGGGTAAGGAAAAAATGAGAACGAATGATGTTACTCTCAATGACATTAAGGATAAGTTGAATCTCTATTTGGAAGAAGAAGGAAGCAAACCCCCTCTCACCAGTGAAAGGAGAGGCTAAAATCATTGGAACTTTCTTGTAGAAATGTCTTTTTAGACTACAAAAAATATTTGAGGTTGAAAATTCATGCCCTCTAGCTCCAAGTAGGATATGAAAGAAAAAATTCCTCCATCAAATTACCAACCATCAAAAGGCCATCAACACTATTTGGGAAATACATGGTTCAAAAATTCCTGTGCTTTGATATTTGAGGATATTTCTTTAGCAAAGGATTATGAATTTTCAAACCCATTTTTAGGATGATACTAGAGCTTCCTTTGAAGTATTCTTATAGGTGGATTATCTCTTCCCAAACTTCATTGATCATGAAGGAGATGAAAAATTGATGGTTGAAGTTACTCAATGGGAACTCTTGGGTGTTCTCCAAAGTTTTCAAAAAGATAAAATCTCTATGCCTTATATATTTTAACAAAATTCTACTTAGAGTGCTTTGATTTCATGGAAAATGACCTTATAATGGTAATGGAATACTCGAGATGTTCAGATCATATGTTAGTTGGCTTCAACTAATATTTATTTCTTTGATCCCTAAATTTTAGATTCATCATTCCTTTGATTAATTCTGATCCATATCACTTTGCAATAATGTTTACAAAATAATTTCCAAACTTAGAGCTCAATATTTAAAGACATTTCTTTCTAACTCAATTTCCCCAAGACAGTTGAGTTTTTTCATGGAAGAAAAATCCATGAAGAAATCATTTTACCTTGGGAAGTCCTTCATTCTATCCACACTAGGAAGTAAAGAGCAGTCATTCTCAAGGTGGATCTCTCAAAGTTCCTTGATAAGGTCAATTAGTTGTTTTTGTTATGCAACCAACTCACAAAATAGAAGAAGAGATAGATAAAATACTTCAAAATTAGCCTCTTTGAGGGGGGAACCTCATTTACATTACACAAATGAACAATTCTTCAATGATTCAAATGAAAAATCCTCCTTTCTATATATAGGAGTCTAACGGGTCACAATATAATTAGAGAAGACATAAGAATAAAAATGTAAGGACACAAACCTGGATGCGGGTGATTATCTGGCTAATTAAGTTAACAAGACAGACAGTCGGCGGATGGGCTGGCCACATGGCCGCCTACGTCCTTCCCCAAGCTCACCTGAGGCACATTCAAGGCACCTTGCAGGAGCCATTAAATGTGTCCCAAGGCCGAGACCGCTCCACCTCCTTCATAGCAATGGCATCTACAGAGTATTATGTTATCCCTCCCCCCTTGCTCCAATGTGTCTACCCCCGCAAGCCTCAGAGCCATGCACTCGCACTGTCACAGGCTGTCGATGCTGGCTGCTATGCTGCATTGACCTGGGTAATGGATTTCATTATTCACAAACTAGGCTCTGCAACCTAGCTCTGGCTCAGCCCTCCCTAGTCCATCCTCTGCACAATTACTCCACCAACCCCCCGACTACTACCCGTGCCTTCAATCCCACCATGGTTCATGATAGAATGAGAAGCAAGAGGGGAGGCACACATGGTAGAAGTGTCCACCCTCCTTGAACTCCTAGCCCTGCTTCGGCCTCCCCTACTTCTTTAGCAGAAAACCCCAATCCATTCGGCTCTTTCCCTGGCCGATATCCAGACACCCAAAGCGGAAGGGGAAGAATCCAGTTACATGGTTCTGAACGGTGGGACGCTGCAATACACATAGCAAATTTCCCCCTCCCCCCGCATCTTGCACCCCCTACCATTCAATTTCGTTTTCGTAGCACTCTGAACCGACCCGTCATCACCGCTACTGTTACAATTACTTTTACTGAAGAACTGGACCAGTTGGCACCTCTGGGTGCACACAGCGAAGATCTGAACAGGGCAGCTCCAAGCAACAAAGGAATCTATAGACCAGGCAAAATGCAAACTGACGTTGATAGAACCACCCTGCATGGCAAAGCACTGGTTGGTAATCAACAAGCTATGGGGAGCATGCTTGGCGACACTCAGGCATCTGGCAGCTGATAAGGCGACACGTCTAGCTTGCATGTGGGCACGAGGAATGTTGAAACAATCCATCCAACTCAGGGAGCAGACACGTCAGCTGAAGAGGATGACTGGTACAAATATGCATGCAATATTGAAGAGGAACCAACCCTAAACAACCTCTAAACCTGACACGTGGCTGCGAGGTGGAGTTTTTTCTGGCCAGGTCGATGATTCTCATGCTGACTGGGAGTTTTCGGTTAAATTCATGTTTTATGATTAGATCAATGCAATGTCTAAAATGTCTTTTTGTTTTTTGGTCAAAACTATCAACCCATATGTGGGCATTTTTTATTTCCTAGACTGGTTTCCCCTCTGTTGGGCAGTCACAACTAAACTGAAATATTTTGTGGTGATTTTTGCTCAATACTTTGGAGGCTATACCTCTCTGTGATCACCATTTTTGCATTATATTAATAGATTAATCCTACTTAGAAAAAAAAAAACAATGTAAGGACACAACAATAACAATGGTGGGCTTTTATGGGGCATACTAATAACAATATGGGAACTACATGGGCACAACAATACATTAGGGGAATTCTGAGGTCCAAAATGGGCTTGCTAAGGAATTATAAAATAATAGCGAAAATAATAAAATAAGATTAGATTACATCATCAAATTTTAGAGGGAAAAAATAAAAAAATATTTTTTTCAACTCGTATTTTCAACTTATCTCCCTTTGGGTTTACTCAAATTTCGAGTGGAAACACTCATTGGATTCATAATTTAATTCCTCATCCAAGGAGTACCCATGTTACATACTTTTGATGGACCCTGCTACATCAAAAATGTGAAATACATGAAAAACGTGATTGCAATCACCTTTTTTTCATGTAGTTCTCATTTTTCGTGTAGCATGGTCCATCGAAGGTATACAACATGGGTACTCCTGGATGAGGAATTAAATTTTACATCCAATGAGTACTCCCGCTTGAAATTTGAGTAAAACCTTAGGGAGAAAAGTTGAAAATATGAGTTGAAAAAGTAGTTTTATTATTTTATTATTTTTTAATTTATTTACTTTTGTACTCCAAAAATGTGAATCATCCCCCATGGTTGACATCATCATCTTGAATCCTATTGGTTCTTTATAAATTTTATTTTGGTTGTACATTTTTTCTTTAGAGGCCCATTTTAGACCTCAAAACTCCCCTAATGACAATAGGGGGGTTACACTAACAATAACAATGAGGGAATACACTTAGTATTATGGGACCTACACTGCCTCTCTCCTTTCAAAAAAATTGTCTCAATGCTTGAGTAGTTCTAGATGTTTTTGTCTAAAATTCTTCATCCTCCCATATGGAATCTTAGCGGGTAAGTTTTCCATTTGATAAGATACTCTGAAATTGATCAATTTCGGTAGCTATCGAGTTCTTGCTTCTGTGACAACTTTAGTTCCAATATGATGTTTCCTTCCTCATCAAGTTATGGAAATATTGTTTGAACTGGGAGCTAGTCACTATAACTTTCTTTAAGCATGAAACACGGAAAACTGGGTGCACTCGGGAAGATGCAAGAAGCTCCAATTTGTATGCCATAGTACCAATATTTTGCAACACCTTGTAAGGACCATAATACTTTGGTGATAATTTATTATGCTTCTTAGCTTGCTTAAGGGACATTTTTTTATATGGTTGTAGCTGTAAAAATACCCAGTCGCCACATCAAAACTTCTTTCGTTGCGATTTTTATCTTCCTGTTGTTTCATTCTATTTTGTGCCAAAGTGAGGTTGTCCTTTAAGAGTTGAAGAACTTTTTATTGATGCTCAATGTGATCTTCCAGTTCTTGAACCTTAGAATTTTCTCTTAAAAATGATGTGATGGATGGTGGATGATATCCATAAAGTGCCATAAATGGGGTCTTTTTTGCTGAAGTATGGAAGGACGTGTTATACCACCATTCACCTAAAGGTAATCACTTGACCCATTGTGTATGTTTATCTGATACAAAGAAAAAAATATATCCTTCCAAACATTTGTTTACCATCTCAATTTTCCCATCAGATTGAGGATGATAAAATGAGTTATGAGCTAATTGAGTACCCAGACAAGAAAATAATTTCTTCCAAAAATTTCAAGTGAAAATGGGATCTCTATCACTTACAATAATCTTTGGGTTTCCATGTAGCTTTTGAAGTATTTCCATAAATGCAGTAGCAATTGTACTGCCTTTAAATGGATGAGATAATGCACAAAAGTGTGCATACTTCGTAAGTCTATCAACTACCACCATGATGACACTCTTTCCTTCGTACTTGGGTAAACCTGTGATAAAATCCATTGAAACCTCCTCCCAACATTGACTTGGAATATATAAAAGTTTTAATAGACCTAGGGTCATAATTGTATCAACTTTATTTTGTTCGCAAACCAAACATTCTGCCACAAACTTTTGAATATCATATTTAAAGCCATCCCAAAAAAAACTTAATAACCTTGTGGTAAGTTTTTAAAAAACCTAAGTGCCCTCCTAAGGGAGCGGTGTGCATTTCCAGAAGAATCCTTTGTTTGAATTGGGAATTCTTAGAACGGTATAAGCAATCTTTGTACCATAATGAATAATTTTTCGTGCTAAATGTATCATATGTAATGGGATCTAGTTGCAACATTTTAATAAGTGTTAAAATTGGCAACTAGGGCCAAACTTCAAGTGGGTCACCTTATTCATGGATGATAATATTTTTACTAGATTCCTCTCATCGAGAGGTGTAGGATTGATCTAAATATCATCCGATTCCGATAAGTATTTATGGAGATATGAATTTATTTTGATTATGGACTAATTATCAAAGTCGACCAGCAACTTATGTAGGCTCAGAAGCCCAACAGACACATCTATTCATCATCAACATTTGCACATAAATATAGGATGTCTCCTCCTCATTTGGACACACACTTTTCATCTATCTCTCTCTCTCCTGCGCAGAAAATAATCTCTCTCTCCCCTGCGCAGAAAGGTCTCTCTCTCACACGTGGGAAGGAAGGACACAGTTTTCTAGGGTTTACAAACTGCAGATCGGAACTTTGACTAGTGTTGACTAGCATTCTCTCTCTCTGGACTGCGCAGTAGGTGAAGCTGACTCTCTCTGGAAGGCCGCATTTTTTGGTGAAGGAATCAAGTTAATCCGACCGCCGGTTTGACAGATATTGACTGCCCTAGTTTACGGTTGATCTAGGGTTTGCTGCTGCTGATGTAAATCCAATTTTTGTACTATTTCTCTCTGCTGAATTATTGAAGATAAAAGAAGATTTGATCAAAGAGTTTCCCCATATTGGGGTTTTTCCTTGGTTAGCCACGACATCTTGTGTCTCTTGTCTTGGCTTGTTTTCTATCGATCGTTTAATGTTTTATCTGCACTTTACTTAATGTACATGTGATTGCTAATCTGTGGATAATAATAACAAAAACAAGTAAACTGCTCTAAGTGTAGAACATACCATAACTTAACATGGTATTAGAGCTGAGGTGAAGACAAAGCCCAAGCAAGAGCAAGAGAAAGCACCGAAGAGAAGGTTGGCAAGGCTATCTAAAAAGAACTATGGGGTCCTCAACACTCTTCCCTGTGGAAGACAAACTGCATGAGAATTCTGACTACCATGGATGGAAGATGTCTCTCGATCTAACATTATAAGAACAAGAAGTGTTGTACCATGTGAGAGGTGGAGTTGTTGAGCCTCCATCAAATGCATCCACTGCTGCCAGGAACAAATGGACCAAGGGAGAAGTCAAAGCAAAGAAGATCATCCGAGACTCTATCGACAAGCGCTTGGTGGCCTACGTTTTTGAGCTGAAAACCTCCAAGGAAATCTACGATAGACAAGTGAGTTTATTTAATTTAATGATGGAAATCAAGTTTTGTTTCTTAGAAATAAGCCAAAGGAAATTAAGAAGGGAAAAGGCAAAAATATGCAAGCATATTTCTTAAGAATCACCGAGATCAAGAACGATCTCCTATCTATTGGGGAAGTAATTCTTGATAGGGAAATGGCACTCACAACTCTTGGAGGACTACCATCTCAATGGTATATATTCAGGACTACTCTCCTCAACAATAATGTAATTCCTGGATTTGAGGAATTAATGACAAGATGCATTCAAGAAGAAGCAAGGATGGAAGAATAGGAAATGCCCACACTTAAAGGTCATCCCGCTGCCTTTTCTTCTCATGCTAAAAGAAGAAACAATTCCAAGGCTAAATCTAAAGGAAAGGCTGGACCAAAGGGCGGAAGAAAAGGATGATGTTACCATTGCAATAAACCAGGTCATTATGAAAGGGAGTTTCCTGATAAAAGGAACTCACACCGGGATGATGATCAAAATACCTCTCAAGGCAATCAAAGAAATGGCAGGTCAAATGGCCGAGGTAAAAGGAGTGTTGGAAATCAAGGAAGAGGACAACCATTCAAGAAGGCAAGCAATTCCAGGTATGAATATAAAACTATTGCTAATAATCATGATGAATATTATCTACCAGCTACTCTATCTACCTCTGCTCCTCCGGTCTCACTGGGAAATTGGCTTATTGATAGTGGTGCCTCAAGGCACTTCACTGGTTACAAAGAAGTTCTCCATAATCTGATAGAGAAAGAAACCAACCTGGAAATTGTCCTTGGAGATAATATGAAATATCCCATGAAAGGTGTAGGAAATGTCTCTCTTAAATTGAATCAAGGTAATACAATCCATCTACAGGATGTATTATATGTACCTGACCTCAAAAATAACCTGGTGTCCATTTTGGCAATGGAAGACAAAGGCTACAAGGTGGCTTTCAACGATGGCAAGGTATGTGTATGGAAAAACAATACTAAAGATGCCTTCACTCTTGGGTTTTGAGTTGATTCATTATATCAAGTTGGAGGAAGTCTGCTAGGTGTCATGTCTTGTGACACATCTCTTTATTCTGAACTATGGCATCAAAGGTTTGCTCACCTTCATTATAAAGCTCTACCTGATGTAAGAAAAATGGTGACTGGGATGTCCGAGTTTAGATTAGAGCAAGAAGGTGTATGTCCCGGATGTGCCAAAGGAAAGCTAAAAAGGGGACCATTCCCCTTAAGCCAAAGCAAGACCTACAATATATTGCAGTTAGTTCACTCAGAAATATCTGGTATGATGCCTGTGAACTCCTTGGGAGGATATTCATATTACCTCACTTTTACAGATGACTATTCTCGCAAGACTTGGGTATACTTCTTGAAAAAGAAGGATGAAGTGTTCTCTTGGTTTCGACACTTGAAAGCTTTGATAAGGAATCAAACCAAAAAGAAGATCAAGATCTTAAGGACTGATAATGGAACTGAATATGAATCTAATGAGTTTCATGACTTTTGTAAAGAGGTTGACATTAAGAGGGAGACTACTACACCATACACTCTTGAGCAGAATGGTGTGGCGGAAAGGAAGAACTGTACGATTGTGGAAGTTGTCCATGCGATTCTTCATGATCAAAGACTTCCGAAGTTTCTATGGGCCGAAGCTGCAAACACCACCGTATATATACAAAACTGATGCCCCCATCAAGCATTGGGTTCCAAAACTCCTAAAGAAATGTTCACCAGTAAGAAACCTGATGTATCTTATTTTAGAATTTTTGGAAACCCTGTATATTTTCATGTGCCGAAAGAGAAAAGGAAAAACTGGGTGCATCTGGAAAGAAAGGAATCTTCGTGGGCTATAGTGAAAATACTAAGGGCTATAGGATCTATGTAGCTGGTCAAAGGGAATTCGTGATTAGTCATGATGTCACATTTGATGAAGATATGGCTCTCAACAAGGTGAACAATCATCCTACTGTGAGGAGCTCTCAATAAGCTGACACCAGGGAATTGAAAGAAAAAGATGATGAAACAATGCCCAATGTGGAAGAACCCATGGATCCTATTGATCCTCCTCCACTTGAGCCTTCCTCTTCTAGGAATAGGCCTTCATGGCTTAGGGGGGCACTTGGTGATGCTGAAGGACACACTACACCCCAAGGAACCTTCCGTGAAAGTAAGAAACCAAACAGGTATCAAGGATACCTGACCATCATGAGCATGATCATTCAAAATGAGCCTTCATCATTCTCAGATGTCGTCAAGCATCAAGTATGGAAGGATGCTATGACTGAAGAATATGAGTCTATTATGAAGAATGATGTTTGGGAAGTGGTTCCCAGACCCCTGGACAAGACAAGTGTTACTTCTAAATGGCTTTATAAGATAAAGCATGCCACTGATGAAAGTATGGAAAAGTATAAGGCTTGTTTTGTCGCTCGTGGCTTCTTCCAGAAGGAAGGTATAGACTACGACGAGATATTTGCACCTGTTGCCAGATATACCACCATCCACTCGATCATATCCCTTGTGGCTTCACAAGGATGGAAACTACATCAGATGGATGCTAAGACCTTGTTCCTTCATGGTTCGATCAAAGAAGAGGTCTATGTGGAGCAACCCAAAGGATTTGAGATTTATGATCAAAAATCCCATGTGTGCAGGTTGAAGAAGGCCCTCTATGGGCTAAAGAAAGCACCCCAAGATTGGTATGAGAGGATCGATAGCTACTTGATGAAGTTGGGATTCACTAGGAGTGAAGCTGATCCCAAACTTTACTTTAAGGTTGAAGATTAAAAACCTCTCATACTGGTGCTATTTTTTGACGACCTCTTTCTAACATGTGTAGACCCTCTCATTCAAAAATGTAAGAGGGAGTTCAATTTTGAATTTGAAATGAAGGACCTAGGATTGATGCACTATTTCCTAGGACTTGAAGTTTGGCAGAAGCCAGGGGAAATTTTCCTATCTCAAGGAAAATATGTGGTGAAGATATTGGAAAGATTCGGTATGGTGGACTACAAGCCCGTAACTACCCCGATCGAGCTTGACTTCAAAAAGTTAAGCGGTAGTGCTGCTGGACCTGTTTTATGAAATGCCACCGAGTATCGTCAACTCGTTCGAGCATTAATGTTCTTAGTGAACTGCCATCCAGATATATGCTTTGCAGTCAACACGTTGATTCAACATATGGTTGAACCTCACCACATACATTGGATTGGTGCCAAGAATTTGTTGAGATATCTTCATGGCGCAATTACTTATGGGTTAAGATACACTGCCAGAGATCTGAGACTACTTGGATATACTGATGTTGATTGGGAAGACAGTGTGGTGGACTGTAAGAGCACTTCCGGGTGTTGTTTCTCCTTGGGATCTGCTTCAATATCCTGGATGAGAGGGAAGTAGAAGTCAGTGGCTTTGAGCAACGCCGAGGTAGAGTATATTGCTACTATGATGGCCTCCTGTGAGGCAGTCTGGTTGTGAAAGCTCTTCAGTGAGATATTTGGATTTACATTGGATACCATTGTGATTCTATGTGACAACTAGAGTAGGATCTGTTTATCAGAAAATCCCGTATTTCATGGTCGCTCCAAGCATATCAATATCACGTACCACTATATTCGAGATATGGTGTAGCGAGAAGTAATAAGGCTCCAACATATCAGTATAGATGAACAGGTCGTCGACATTCTAACAAAGCCCTTAGGAAAGGTCAAATTCTTGACTTTCCGAGAACGACTTTGTGTCGTTCAGAGATCCTCTGATGAGGATCAAGTATGATGTATTGAGCTCTGGGAGCTCTGGGGGGGCACGTGGTACTTCTTGGAGCGACATATGACCACAGGGTGACTCACCATCCCCTGTTGGTGCACTTTGTATAGGGTAAAAGGTTCAACCTTCCCTTATGACACCTCGTGGCAACTATGGAACAAGATGATTAGTTCTCCTGTGGGCCAGGATGATTCATTCTCTGTGGCGACTATGGAATAGGATGATTAGTTCTCCTATGGGCTTGGATGATGTGTTCTCCATGGCGATTTTGGAACAAGATGATTCGTTCTCCTATGGGCTAGGATGATTATTTCTCTGTGGCATCCACTGGACAGAATGATCGCTCTCCTGTGGATAGGATGATTAGTTCTCCTGTCGAAGCATCCTACCCATGTAGTCTGGGACTCATGGGAAGTACCTCTCATCTAATCAATGAGCAGGGAAATGAGGATAGGGACCATAGTAGTACCGATGGATGCATCGTTGTATCGACCGTACTCCCTATGCTAGGATGACCTTCATTGATTTGGGATCAATGATATTGGTCTCGGACCAATGAGAGTGGTACACACTCTAAGATTGACTTCGAGTCAGTGGAGGATGGTATGATACATCCTTGATCATTTCTTCTCCTTCATAATTCGAGCAAAGCAGAGTAGAGCAAGTAGGGTCAAGCCATACAGGACAGTGCATTTGATGGATGGATAGCAATGATAATCCAATAGATTGTAGATGAAGTTCTCCCTAGTTGAGAGGGAGTGTTTAAATTGGAAACTACGGCCAAACTTCATGTGGGTCACCTTATTCATGGATTATAATATTTTTACTAGATTCCTCTCATTAAGAGGTGTAGGATTGATCGAAAGATCATCCGATTCTGATAAGTATTTATGGAGATATGAATTTATTTTGATTATGGACTAATTATCAAAGTCGGCCAACAACTTATGTAGGCTCAAAAGCCCAACAAACGCATCTATTCATCATCAAAATTTGCATATAAATATAGGATGTATCCTCCTCATTTGGCCACACACTTCTCATCTATCCCTCTCTCTCTCTTGTGCAGAAAAGAATCTCTCTCTCTCTCCTGGGTAGAAAAGTCTCTCTCTCACACGTGGGAAGGAAGGACACAGTTTTCCAGGGTTTACAAACTGCAGATCAAAAAATTGACTAGCGTTGACCAGCATTCTCTCTTTCTGGACTACGCAGTAGGTGAAGCTAACTCTCTTTGGAAGGCCGCATTTTTTGGTGAAGGAATCAAGGTGATCTGACCACCGGTTTGACAGATATTGACTGCCCTAGTTTAGGGTTGATCTAGGGTTTGCTGCTGCTGATGTAAATCAAAATTTTGTACTATTTCTCTCTATTGAATTATTGAAGATAAAAGAAGATTTGATCAAAGGGTTTCCCCATATTGGGGTTTGTCCCTGGCTAGCGGCCACATCTTGTGTCTCTTGTCTTGGCTTGTTTTCGGTCGATCATTTAATGTTCTATCTGCACTTTACTTAATGTACATGTGATTGCTAATCTGTGGATAATAATAAGAAAAATAAGTAAACTGCTCTGAGCATAGAACATACCATAGCTTAATAATAAGTTCTCACACTTCTTCGTCATTCTTCCATTCATCCCTTGCTTCAGTTATCCAATATGGTTGGATAATAGAAATGACACAAATCAATGCTTCCACATCCTCATCCTTTCTTGGGAGTGCATCTGCAACAACATTTTGCTTCCCTTTTTTTTAGATGATTTCAAATTCATAACCCAACATCTTTGTGACCTATTTTTTCTCCTCTTCTGAAGATAATCTTTGTTCTAAAAATTATTTAATACTATCATGATCTATTTTTACCTTGAAGTGTCTTCCCATCAGGTAAGGTCGCCATTTCTTAAGTGCATGTAGTATTTCCAACATTTCCTTCTCATAAATAGCTTTATGTAAATAATTTCCTTTGATTGCATGACTTTCAAAAGCAACGGGTCTTCCCTCTTGCATTAAAATATCACCAATTCCATTCCCGAGGCATCACATTCCACAATAAAGGTTTTTGTGAATTCTGGCATAGCTAAGACAAGTGCTTGGCACATTTCCATTTTAAGATGTTCAAAGGCCTTAGTTGCTTCTAGAGTCCAAGAAAATGTATCTTTCTTTAGTAATGTTGTTAGAGGTGCTACTATTCTCCCATAATTCTTAACAAACTTGCGATAATAGCCTATCAACTCGAGAAATCCTCGCAGATGCTTTATGGGTGTGGGGATTTTCCATTTCTTAATGGCTTTAATTTTGTTAGGGTCTGCCTTAACACCCTAATGAGATACAATATGACCCAGATATTCCACCTCTTGTACTCCAAAGAAACATTTGGAGGTTTTTTCATATAATTGTTTCTACTCCAATAGTTTGAGCACCCTGTCAACATGTTGAACATGATTCTTCCAAGAGTTGTTGTAGATTAGTATATCATCAAACAATACTAACACAAATTTTCTAAGGGTTTGAAAATGGAATTCATCAAACCTTGAAATGTAGAAGGTGCATTGGTAAAGCCAAAGGCATGACCAAAAATTCATAATGACCCTCATGAGTTCTAAATGTTGTTTTCAGAATGTTTTCAATCTTCATTCTTATTTGATAATATCATGAATGAACATCCAACTTGGTGAACTAAATTGCTCCATGCAATTCATCCAATAATTCATCAATGACAGGAATGGGAAATTTATCTTTAATAGTGAGCTTGTTGATCTCCCTATAATCTGAACACATGCTCCATGATCCATCCTTCTTGTGCACCAATACTTCTAGAGCAGAGAAAGAACTTTGACTAGGTTGAATTATACCAGCCTCTAGCATTTCTGCAACCATACGTTCAAATTCATTCTTTTGGGCATAGGGATATCTGTAAGGCTTGATGTTTGGTGGAACACTTATGGAATCAAATGAATAGCATGATCATGATCATGAATAGGTGGGAGGCCTTTGGAAGTCTCAAATACCTTGGAATTATTGTCTAAGACTTTTTGGAGATCTGGGGAAATAGATTATTTAGATGTTTGAACCTCTAGTGAACAGAATTATGAAATTACACCTCGTTGTTTTTTTCTTTAGAAGCTTTTTCATGACATTAGATCTAATTATATTTCTTGGTTTCCCTTCGATACCCCTTAATTCAAATTCATTTCCTTCCCAAAAAAAATTCAAGAAAATTTCTTGAAAATTAAAAGTTATCGTACCCAAAGACTGTAACCATTGGAATCCTAGTACAACATCAAAACCACCCATTAGAATGAAAAGAAATGGACTATTAAATACATATTCTCCCATGGATAACTTGATATTATGGCACTTTCCAGAGAAATTTATGGTTCCTCCATTTGCAACCATCACTTG
>APFE030536650.1:0-13432 GCA_000404065.3 Pinus taeda
CCTGTTGAAATCAGATTTTTCTTTAGATCTGGAACATGCCTTACCTCCTTTAGTAGCCATTGGTTTCCATTCTGTTGTTTTACAAGAACCTTACCCATTCCAACAATTTTACAGGGTTTATCATCACCCAACGAACTTGTCCAAAATCTCCTTGAACATAGTCATGAAAGTATTTCTTATCAGGTGTGGCATGGAATGAGGCCCCTGAATCTACCACCCAGGAATCAGTAATATTTCGAAAGAAAGAATCAAAGCATCTTGTAACACCTCACCTGTCAACCATTGGACTTCGATTGGTTTCTTGCTGTGAATCTCCTCTTTTCCTTCCGAGAATTCTATTCTTCTTTAGGTCCTTTCTTTCCGCATTTCCAGCACACTATCCCCGATCTGGACTTGGATCTGCCTTTCCTTGATTTACTGCGATATCCTGAGCTCTTTCCTCTTTCCATTTTCCTTCCTCTAGACTCTGAACTCAAAGCATTTCCCGATGTCTCACCGGAGCTTTTCCGTCGCATTTCCTCGCTAAGGATAGCACCGACAACATCATCAAACTTTAAAGTACTAGATCCAGAAACGGAGTTACTAATGGCCATTACCAAACCATTCCAACTTTCTGGTAATTAGCACAAGAATAACAGAGCTCTAACTTCATCATCAAAGTTTACCCTACAGAACATAACTGACTTGTAATAGTATTAAAATCATTTAAATGATCTGCAACAGATCCACCTTCCGACATCTTCATATTAAATAACCGTTTCATAAGAAATACCTTGTTTGAGGCCGAGGGTTTTTCATATAGTTTCTCCAACGCCTTAATCAAACCTTCTGTCGTTGTTTCTCGTTCGAAATTTTGAAGGCGACCGATGCTGCAAGGCACAGCCGTATTGTTCCGAGTGCATTTCTATCGAGAAGGTTCCATTCTTCATCGTCCATATCCTTCGGCTTCTTTGTTTTTCCACCCAATGGTAGGTATAGATATTTCTGATACAGATAATCTTCCATCTGCATCTTCCACAGTGAGAAGTTTTGGCCGTTAAATTTCTTGACCCTAAACTTACTATTTTCCGCCATTTCTCCCACTTGAACTAGGAACCCTTTTTTCCTGCGAGTTTATCAGCCAAATAGACCTTCAGCTCTGATACCAGTTGTTAGAAAATTAAATATTATGGAGCAACGAAACACATAAAATATTGCAGAAATATAAACACAGAAAACGCACAAAACAAGAGAGACAGAGATATATGTGGTTCACCTAGTTTGGGCTAAGTCCACCTCGAACAGCCAGTCCTTCCTTTCTATTATCCAGTAAAATGAAGAGACACAACCTACAACAAATCCGCTGTAATATCCTATGTTTTCTCTCTCAGTCTCACCTCTCTGTTTCTCGCTCACTCAGAATACGCATCTATATCCGCCTCAAATACAATGCCCTAATATAAAGAGAGGGGTTGCCTTCTAGGGCAGAAAACCCTAAACTAAACATAAGTTCTACCGTCGGCTCATCTGCATAATGAACAGCTCAGATTGACTAGAAATTACTATACTTTTACAAGGAAAATTTACATCTATTTTTATCTTCGGAGGCACTGCCCCTGAGCCCCCGTAGGGGGACCGCTGGCCCCCGGACCCCCCAGACGGGGGGGGTCGGCCCCCTCGGACCCCCATGGGGGGGACAAGTCCCCCCCACGTCCCCCGCGTGGAGGGGTGTACAAAACTTCCTGGGGTATACATCCGGCTGAAACAAAGACCTCTGAACAATCATGCTCCACACACAACAATCCGTATATACACTTTTGTAAACAGAGAAAACAACGTATACAAAAGCTTCCAAGAAAAACAAAAAAAAGTCTGGAAAAAACTGATCAAAGCTCACAATTCAGGCACTGACTACACAATAACAAAAGATAAGTAGACAGTTGAGCCTTGATTGGCTTGAATGCACCCAAACTAGGAACAACAGTAGTGTCATCCCCAGTGGAGTCACCAATTCTGTTGTGGGATAAACTCCCCTAGGGTCTTGGGTGAATACCCTAGCAGACTAGAGGTTATCTATGTAAAGAAACACACATTCCATACAGTCATTATGCTACTATAAGAAAACTCTATGATAGGGGGCGTACCTGAGGTCCTACGTTCGAGAAGAGCCTTCCAGGGTCCAAACCGTTCTTGGAGTTCCTTTTGCTCCTTTGACCTACAAAACAATCAATTCAAGAAAGTACAACAGTATATGGACTAAAAATCATAAAGAAACCATCTTCACATTATAAGGAAAGGTAGTTAGTTATACAATTAAACAACCGTTCACATATGAACCATAATATGAATATCATAACATGAAGAAGATCTATATCAGGAACAAAGACATGTGTTTCTTTTATTATAGACAAATAAAGTACAGAAAAGGAATAATTTCACCTGATTCGTCCTTCCGCAAGCTCCAAGCGGAACCGTCTCCCGGATTCGTTCCAGCTCAACCTTTAACAAACTCCTTCCATGACTTATCCATGATCGTCTCAAGTAGTATGAAAATCATTCAACACACACAAGGGAAACAAGGGTTATCCAGTAGAATGGGGAAGTGCAAGAGGCACAAGGATCTTCAAACCTGATTCGGGAAATCTAGCATGTAATCTTTCTCTCTCTTCTCTCCTCCCTTTGGCCTTCCCACTAGAAAGCCTTTTTATACTTCTCCAAAGTAGTTTTTTAGTTGGGAATTCGTTGGGAACAGTTGGGCCACGGGCACTAACAGGTAATCAACAGGTAAAACCTGTGATCTCCGCGCGAAATTAAGGAAAAAAATTTTTTTGAGTGTTTCTAAACATACACATAGTTTGGGTATACACAGACCCGCGTATACACATGTTTAGCTCAGGGAAATGTCACGTATAGGGAATAAAACACTGTTTTTTAAATGTGGGACTAGGTATAGAAGGAGGGGTTGCCCTAGGCCATGAGTGCAGCATCACAAACCTCAAGAGTGAGATTTGGAGCTATAACAATAGGTTAAAGTACTCCACCCTCACACTACCGTGATATCACCTAAACCGGTCCTAAGATCACAAAACCATGTTGAAAATGCAACAAGATGATGGAGCTTAGTGAAAATAAGTCGCCTTCACTAAGTGGGCCCGCAGGCTATTTTTGGTGCAAAGTCTACTTTTAGACTATGTCTATTTTTAGACATATGGATCATGGTCTATGAGTTGCAGGATTCTATTTGTGGATGATTGGTCATGTTGGTAAAAATAGATGGAACTCTATTTTTAGACATATGGTCAGAGTCTATTTTTAGACTGCCAGGCTAAAAATAGAATAGTTGAATATTATTAGCTCTTAATAATATTTGGACTATAAACATTATCGTATTCTCTTGGAGCACTTCAGTTCGAGCTACAGATGTGGCACATGCAACTGCCAGAAGGAAATATGCTTTTTTTGTGGGTTAACTTGAGCTATTACATGGAGGACTTCAGTTAGGACTTCACTGATTGAGTTCTGTGGAGTTGAATGAGGAGTTGATGGAGTTGTGTTCAATTTGACTTAGTTGTATTAGTTGTAGTTAGTCTAACTGAGAAATAGACTAATGATGAGTGGTGTGAATTAATGATTAATTAATTCACTAATTACTAACTCATGAATCAACTGAGGAATACATTAGTTAACTGAGTGCATCGATAGTTCAGTGGAGACAAGTGTTAGAGGTGAGTGAAAGGGCAAGACAACTGTCAGTTGTGACTATAGTTGTGCATGTGATTTGCACAATCAATGGATTGAGTATTTCACAATGAGATTGTGTGTATATCCAAGGGAAATATGAATTTGGATCAGTCATTTCATCAGTTATCCTCATGCAGGGATTGCGCAGTGGAGGAGGGCAAGGCAGCGGAGATATTTGAGTCAGTGATTGATTCAGATCTGAGCTAGTTTGTGTGTAACAGGTGGAGATAGTACTGAGTACTTGTGAGGAGTATTGTACTATGTATTGTTACATGTTCTCAATCAATATAATATATAGATAGTTGAGGGGTTTTCAGCTGCATGCTTTCCCCGGGTACATACTATGTTGATATGTGTGATTGATGCTTCAATGTGCGCATGTGATTGTTTCTTTAATATTGCAAATTGATGATCAATGTAGTGGAGGTTATGTATTATGCATGATTCCAAAAATAGTGTATAATTAGAATAATATCAGAGCTAGCTGATTTGTAGAAGAGATTTCTACAGGATATCAAAGTGAGGATTGATCATCGGAGCTATTATTCAGAAAGGGTTTACATTTTATTTCTTCAGGCAGAGTCTATAATCGGGCCAGGTAGCCTTTGGATTCATCCTTCTTTTGGAAGGTGAGATATCCAGTGAATGCCCATAAAATCGATCTCTGTACAAGAAATACTTTGTTCTCACGAATTTTAGATCAGAAGCGGTTGAGTTTTGAGCTGGTGGAATTTGAATTTGCAGCAGTGTTTTCATGGTGTCAACGTTGAAATGTCTTTCAACGGATTGCAATTGGAGTATGCCCTTGAGGGAAGCTCGAACTATATTGCATGGAAGGATAGAATGGAGGTGGTGTTAGATGATAATGAGTTGAAGGAGTTCATAGAAGCGAATGTCCCAAAACCTACTGATGCCGCTCAGTTCGGGGATTGGCAGAAGAAGACAACAAAGTGTCGAAGGATTCTGTTGGAGGGTGTGAGGGATCACATTTTGTCCAACCTCCATGGAAAGGCTTCTCCATACTTGATGTGGAAAGCATTGACAGATCTATTCCAAAGCAAGAGCAACCAGAGGAAGTTGGTGCTCAAGGATAAACTCAAAAACATAAAGTGTGAGAAAGGCGACAGTATGCCCAAGTATCTTACGAAGTTCACCGAATGTCGGGATGAGCTAGGAAGTGTGCGGTTGATTGTCGATGATGAGGACTTGGTGAGCTTGGCTCTCCTTGGTCTTCCGAAGAGTTGGCATTCCTATCAGGACTTTGTCAATGGTCGGGATAAATTGCCAGGATGGGAGAGACTTTGGTCGGATCTTGTGCAAGAAGAGATCAGGCGGAATACCAGGGACGAATCTTCATCAAAGGCATCTGATGAAGAGAATTGCACTTGGGCTGCCAAAGTAAGGAAGGGGAAAAACAAGAAAGCTTCTAATTCCAGTGCGAGGCAAGAAGCAGGACATGTCCAAGGTGAAGTTCTTTCACTGTCACCAACACAGACACTATGCCACAAATTGTCCGCAAAAGAAGAAAAATAAGCAAATTGTTGGATCTGCAGCTGGAGAGGCCTTAGCCTCGCAGTTTGAGATGGATTTTTTGCTGATCGCATGCTTGGTATCAAGTGTGATGGGATCGGTATGGTTCTTGGATAGTGGTGCATCTTTTCACATGACAGGAGATCGAGATTTGTTTTCTGATCTGGATGAGAAAGATCTTGGAGTGCACATCGAGATGGGTAATGATGGTAGATACAGTGTGACCAGTATCGGTACCATTTCCTTTGAGAGGGAGTCTGGTAAACCCATCGTATTGAAGGAAGTGATGCATGTTCCAGGATTGAAGAATAATCTTATCTTTGTGGTGATGTTAGAAGACAAGGGATATGATGTTGTTTTCAGCGAGGGAAAGGCTTTCCTACGCAGTAAGACAACTGGACAAACCCAGAAGATAAGGGTTCGAGTCAAGAACATTTATCAGCTGCATGTAGATGGCTACACAGCAATGGCATGCAAGGCAAGAGAAGTGGTGAGTTGGGATGATGGCGAGTTGTGGCACTCGAGATTGGGCCACTTTCACCATGGCGCCTTGAAGATACAACAACATATTTCTACTGTGCTTCCTAAAGGCACTCTTGCAGAGTTAGATCAGTGCAAGGGGTGTACTTTGGGAAAATTTGTGAAAGCCACCTTTCACGAGAAGGATAGTCACACCACGATGATCCTTTAGAGAATTCACACAGACGTGTGTGGACCTTTCTCAGTAGCTTCGACAACAAAGCACACGTATTATGTGATCTTTGTTGATGATTTCTCTAGAAAGTGTTGGATCTTCTTCATGTAGAAGAAGAGCGAGACATACTCAAAGTTCTATGAGTTCAAAGCACTGGTCGAGAAGTAATCAGGGATGAAGGTGAAGGCTCTTAGGAGCGAAAATGGTGGTGAATTCATCTCTGGTGAGTTCAAGGACTTTTGTAGTGCAGAAGGGATTTGAAGAGAGCTCATAGCTCCCCATAACCCACAACAAAACAGGGTTGCTGAGTGGAAGAACAGAACGATTGTGGGTGTTGCATGGGTGATGTTGCATGATCAGAGCCTACCCCTTCACCTGTGGGTGGAGGCATGCAATACTGCAGTATATGTGCAGAACCATTGTCCTCACAAGATACTTGGCATGAGTACACCCAAGGAGGCTTATTCTGGTAAGAGGCCTGACATTTCCCATTTGAGGATTTTTGGTTCTCCTGTTTACATGCATGTGACAAAGGATGCCAAGAAGAAACTGGAGTCGACTGCAGAGGTTGGGATATTTTTGTGGTATACTGATACACCCCACAACTATTGTGTGTATTTTCCAGACAGTCGCAAGACTGTTGTGTGACAGGGTATCAAATTTCAAGAGGAGGAAGCCATGAAGTTTTCGCTTGAGAGGGAGCCACACTTTCATGCAGATGAGGAGCTATTAGTTCCTAAGGATGAGCTTCAGGATGTGGACCAGCCACAAGATGAAGTTCATGGAGTGGAAGAGACCACTCATGCAGTACCAACCATCAGAGGGCAAAAGCGCACTACAAAAGCTGAGCGACTGGCTCAAGATGCAGAGAAGGTTGTAGGACCACCTACAACAGAGCGCAGACAGAGACAATCACCTGATTGGTACACTGGATACATGGCTCTTGTGAGAAAATGTTTCGTGACTGAGCCATCCTCGTTTGAGGAAGCTATGGAGGATCTCGCAAGGGTAGATGCCATGGTGGAAGAGTATGATTCGATTGTCAGAAATAGTGCATGGGAGATGGTCCCAAGGCTGAAGGGGAAGCCAGTGGTGGGTTCGAGATGGATCTACAAAGTGATGCAGATGGCGTGGCACATCCATCAAATGGATGTGAATACTGTGTTCCTTCCTGGAGGTTGGAGGAAGGAGGATGCTACTTCAGTGGATGTAGTGGATGCCACTATTTATCGACAGTTGGTGGAGTCACATGTGTGCAGGCTCAAGAGAGGCACATCGGGATATGGATCTTGGTACAGTGAGGAGGATGAGGTGAAGCTATGTGGCTTCACAGATGCAGATTGGGCAAGGAGCCCAACGGATGCAGACATCAACATCAGGTACCATCGTATCAGAGATTGTGTGTAGCAGAGAATCATGTTACTTTCATATATTCCCACGGAGGATCAAGATGCTGATATCTTGACGAAGGTGCTCACCAGGAGCAAATTCGAATACCACAGAGGTAGGATAGTGGTTGCAGATAATCCATATCTTGTTGAGAGGGAGTGTTGAAAATGCAACAAGATGATGGAGCTTAGTGAAAAGAAGTCTATTTTTAGACTGCCAGACTAAAAATAGAACAGTCGAATATTATTAGCTCTTAATAATATTTGGACTATAAACATTATCTTATTCTCTTGGAGCACTTCAGTTCGAGCTACAGATGTGGCACATGCAACTGCCAGAAGGATATATGCTTTTCTTGTGGGTTAAATTGAGCTATTGGATGGAGGACTTCAGTTAGGACTTCAGTGATTGAGTTCTATGGAGTTGAATGAGGAGTTGATGGAGTTGTGTTTAATTTGACTTAGTTGAACTAGTTGTAGTTAGTCTAACTGAAAAATAGACTAATGATGAGTGGTGTGAATTAATTATTAATTAATTCACTAATTATTAACTCATGAATCAACTAAGGAATACATTAGTTAACTCAGTGCATGGACAGTTCAGTGGAGACAAGTGTTACAGGTGAGTGAAAGGGCAAGACAGCTGTTAGTTGTGACTATAGTTGTGCATGTGATTTGCACAATCAATGGATTGAGTATTGCCAATGAGGATTGTGTTGTATATCCAAGGGAAATATTAATTTGGATCAGCCATTCATCAGTATTCTCATGCAGGATTGCACAGTGGAGGCAGGCAAGCAGCGGAGGATATTTAAGTCAGTGATTGATTTAGACCTGAGCTAGTTTGTGTGTAACAGGTGGACATAGTACTGAGTACTTGTAAGGAGTATTGTACTATGTATTCTTCCATGTTATCAATCAATATAATATACAACTAGTTGAGGGGTTTTTAGCTGCATGCTTTCCCCAGGTACATATTGTGTTGATATGTGTGATTGATGCTTCAATGTGCGCATGCAATTGTTTCTTTAATACTACAAATTGATGATCAACGTAGAGGAGGCTATGTATTATGCATGATTCTCGAAATAGTGTATAATTAGGATAATCTCTATGAATAAGTGTCATATTATTCATGAAAGTTCTACGAACCAAACTGAGCTTCGATGCCTTAGAATTCCTTCACTATCCCTTGATGAATTCTACTGTCTCCACCCACCTATTGAGGGTTTACTAGAGAAAGCAATCTCCACACCAAACCCTTGGGATTTTCCTTCGACCACCTCACCTGAATGCAAAACCTTAGGGAGATCCAAATCTCAACCAAGAATGAATCCCATCACACCATGGCTATCCAAAAATGGAAAGGCAAGGATAAAACCATTGTAGAAACTTGGAAATACCCATGCCAATGACATCAAATGAACCAAATACACACATACATATTCTATACATATCAAAAATAGCAAGCAAATCATACATGCAACTCGATACCTGCAAGTAATCGTGTTGTAGCCGCTTGATCCAACTCTTCCTTGCTTGATATTTTCTACCCTTTACATCGTTATCCTTCCTTTTCCTTCCCTTATCCAATGGTGGAGTTCTCCAAGAATTCTCTAAGTGTGCAAGAGTATTATAGAGATAAAATAGAGAGAGCTCCAAGCTAAGACTAACAAAAGGTTGTGAACAAATTGTTAAAAGCCTTTTGATCATTGAGGCCTCTATTTTCTTCAATTTCCTCTAATTTTCCTTCAATTTATTTCTCATATGCAACCTCTGACCTTTCACCTTCCTTCTCCCCTATTTTACATTATTTTCATAAATAAAATTCCAATTAATGTCTCTTTTCATTTTCAAATCCTTTTCCATCACCTTTGTTGATTTCCCTTATCCATAATAAACAACAGGTGATGCCCACTAGGATAATTTTCCTAAGATTAATCTTGGAATACATGTTGCATGATGTTCATCTTATTTTTCCTTTATTAAATTTATTACATGGATTTTTTTCAATCTGAGGTTGTTACAGACCCCTCCCCTTTAGGGGAACACCATCCTTAGTGTTCAATGACACCTGAAACGAGCAAAAGAATTGAAAAGAAAAGTGTACTACCCATGGATCCTTTTAACCCAACATGTTGTAGTATTTATAATGAATAAACTACTCAAAATAAAACCATCATGACAAACATGACAACATGACAACCATACTACTTATTAGAGCTTTATAACACAACTCACTGCAGTATTTACAATAACAACCATACATAAATATGTACATATACCAAAAATTATTTTCCTAAATTAGAAAAGGGTGAGGGATACATAGCCCACATTTGATCAATCATCTCCCATGTAGCTTGATCGGGCCCAATCTTGCACTCCACTTCAACTTGCTCGATTTCTCTGTTCCAGAGCATGAGATGTTTTTATTGCAATATGCACTAAGGTTCCAACTGTAATTCTCCTTTAGGCTTCACCTACAATACAAACCAATCAATAACATGATCAACATCCTTTACATATCTTTTAAGCAATAAAATATGGAAAGCATCATGGACTTTCACTGTTAGATGAAGTGCAAGTTTGTAGGCCACTAGCCCGATCCTCCCAAGGATCCCGAAAGGCCCGCAATAATGAGGTTCCAACTTTGCACATGACCCAATCCTCAAGGAACACTTATTAGTCTTGATGCATAATTAAACATGTTCCTCAACCTAGAACTCCTTAAGTGCCCCATGCTGATATGCATAACTTGTATGCCTCTCCTATTTTTCCTTTAGATTCTTCTTTATAACCTACATTTCCTATTCCATCTCAGCCAACATGTTCAGTCCTAGAAGTATCATTTTCACGGATCACTACAGCTAATGGGAGTCCTACAACTCCACCCATAGAGTGCCTCAAATAGACTCATCCTTAGTTACTCATAATAAGCATTCTTTTAAGAAAACTCAACCAGTGGAAGATACTCCTCCCACTTCCATTGTGGATGTGTGATATACATCCTCATCATATCCTCCAGAATCTTGTTGACCCTCTTTGTCTGTCCATATATCTATGTTGGGTCCCTATAATACTAGTGATTCCCCATTACTATTGTAATTGTAGCCCTTACTATTATTGTTGTGCCACTATTGTCCCCATATTTTTATTATTTTTCCCCATAGAAGCCCACTATTGTTATTGTTCTTCCCTTATATTATTATTGTTATGACGACTTTGATTATTTTGTGACCCCTTAGACTCCTACATACAGAAAGGAGGTTTTGTCATTTGTATCATCAAAGAATTTTTCATTTGTGTAATGTAAAGGAGTTCTCACCCTTGAAGAGGCTGATTTTGAAGGCGTTGATCTATCTTTTCTTCTATTTTGTGAGATGGTTGCATAACATTTGGTATCAGAGGTTTGGCTTTTAGGGTTTCACTGCTCCAAACAGGTCATCATAGAATTTTTGCTATAACTTTTATTTTGTTATGTTTCAGAAGATAAAACAAAAACCCATTTGAGTATAAATCACTATGAACCTTGGGTCCAAATTTCATATATTGTCTCACTCTACTGTCGAAGATATGATCCAAGGAAGTTAGGATTTTTGGAGGATCCTGAATTATATCTCAAAAAGGTGACCTCGGTAAATTCATCATAACATTCTTTATGAGCATAAGATTGAAATTACACAAACTATTACATAAAGAGGACACCATGTAGTTGTCTTTGTATCACTTGCAAGTCCTAAGGTCGAAACAGTGACACGTGGAAGTTCATACAAGTCCGCTCTATTGAACTAGTCTATAATCATGTCATCGAGGGAGATTTGGCATAACTATTCCTTAGAGAATCCAATCTTGATAATACTTGTGGGGTGAAAAGGAGGATTCAAAGGGCTACCACGAGACATAATTTTACACCTTGAAGATCCAAAATTATAGAGATACAACAGATTCAATATCGTGCTCCTACAAAGTGAAAAACAGTGTGTAGTTTTTTTAAAATTTTGCATACATTTGGTTTGAAAAATTTAGTTTGAAGGAATTAAAATGGAATAGTGAAACATTATTATCATTAATTGACACCTCAAAGAAACAAAATGGAAACACCTAGTAAGAAACCTGAAATATCTAGCATGACTCATGAAGAAGAGGAAGAAATGCAACATGATATATCAAAATTATGAGAACGAGTGCAAACAATTTCACTCTCACATAAAATAACATAAGCCAAGATGGATGGCTTAAAGAAATGCGTGGAAGCTAAGATATATGATATCAAAGGAAATGTTGAAGATTGGAAGAAAGACATGGAAGGTTGGAAGGAAGGTTTAAAAAAGTTGCTACAAGAAAGGCTTCCTAATGGCGAAAAGGTAGTAGAGGAAACTCATAATGAGAACAAAATATATGTTAATCATGATTCAAATAATGAAAACATTGAAGATTTGAAGAAATATGTGGAAGGTTTGAAAAATTTGCTACAAGAAAGGCTTCCTAATGGCAAAATGGTAGTAGAGGAAACTCATGATGGAAACAAAAGAAATGTTAATCATGATTTCTTATACTGTAATTTTGGAACAAAGACGAACCATGTTCCAAAGATTGATATGAGGAATTTTGATGGAAAGGATCTTGTAACATGGATACTATAGATGGAACAATATTTCGATCGCCATAATGTGTGAAATGCACAAAAGGTGTGCATCACAACTTTATATTTGGAACCAAATCAGTTTTTATCGTATCGATGGCTTTTCTCTCATAAATAAATTTTCACTTGGGAATTTTTTATGGAATAAATGATAGCACATTATGAAGATACAAAAAGAAACACCTTTTTTAGCCAATTTATAAATCTCAAACAAATGGATTCAATGATGGATCACATTAAGGACTTACAAAAATTGAATATAAGGGTAAAGATATTCTAGAGGAGCATAGGATTAATGTGTTCATAGGGACTTTGAAGGATAACATCCAACATGAGGTTCGCCTTTGGGAACCTAATTCATTGGATAAGGCATTTAGGATGTCAAGAAAAATGGAAAGAAAAATTATGGCAACAAGGAATCCTACCACTCACAACTATAAAGATGAAAGTATTGTTGCTCCTAGCCTTCGATAACCTACAAGGTTGACACCACAACAATTGGAAGAAAAAAGAGAAAAAGGGCTTTGTCACAATTGTGATAGCAAATATGCTAAAGGTCATAAGTGTTATAATAAGAAATTATTTTACATAGATTGTGAAGAGGAATGTTATGAAACCAGCTCAAGAAAAGATAGAAAAGATATATCAATGCCTTAGAATTCAGCCTCTTCGAGGGGGCACCTCCTTTACATACATAACATGAACAATTCTGGATGATACAAATGGAAAAAACCTCCTTTATCTATATAGGAGTCTAAGGAGTCACAATATAAACCTAGCCGACCTAACAATAATAAATAAATCCACAAAAAATAAAATAGAGGTTCTATGGGGCACAGTAATAACAAATGGGACAATAGGGGCACAACAATATTAATAAGGGGTATAACTAAAATATTAATGGGGTAATCACTAGTATTATAGGGACCCAATGTGCCCCTCTCTTTCAAAAAAGTGTTGTCCTCAACGCTTGAGTAGTTCTGGATACTTCTGTATAGAATTCTCATCCTCCCATGTGGAACCTTCAGCGGATAAGTTCTTCCACTTGATAAGATACTCCGAAATTGATCGATTTCATAGCTATCGAGTTCTTGTTTCTATGACTGCTTCCAGTTCCAATATAATTTTTCCTTCCTCATCAAGTTATGGCAATATAGTTTGAACTGGGAGCTTGTTGCTTATAACCTTCTTTAAACATGAAACATGGAAAACTGGGTGAAATCGAGAAGCTGCAGGAAGCTCCAATTTGTATGCCATAGTACCAATCTTTTGCAACACTTTGGATGGACCATAATACTTTGTTGATAATTTATTATCCTTCTTAGTTTTCTTGAGGGACATTTGCTTATATGGTTGTAGCCGTAGGAATACCCAATCACCTACATCAAAACTTCTTTCACTGCGATGTTGATATGTCTGTTGTTTCATTCTATTCTGTGCCAACATGAGGTTATCCTT
>APFE030536653.1:0-13255 GCA_000404065.3 Pinus taeda
CCTCTGTGGAGGAATGTAAATCCGAAAGGCCTTTGAGGTCTCACTGTAGCCCACAAAGATACCCTTCTCTGCGGTGGGCTCTAGTTTGGTCCTCTTCTCCTTGGGTATATAGGGGTATGTAATGCATCCAAAGATATGAAGATGACCAATATCAGGCTTCTTCCCAGAGAAAGCCTCCTCCGGAGTCATGTGCCCCAAGGCACAATGCGGACTCCTGTTCTGCAAGTAAACAGCTGTGTTGCAGGCCTCTGCCCACAAAAACAATGGCAACCCCTGATCATGTAACATGGCTTTGGCAGCCCCTATGATGGATCTGTTCTTCCTCTCCGCAACCCCGTTCTGCTGGGGGTTGTAAGGAACAGTGAACTCCCTCTTAATGCCTGCCTCCGCACAATAGTCAACAAACTCTCCAAGGGTGTACTCTCCTCCATTGTCCGACCTCAGGGACTTGATCTTCCGACCTGTCTGTGTCTCCACAAGAGCTCTGAACTCCTGAACCGCTTGAAGACCTCACTCTTGGTCTTCAAGAAATAAATCCAGGTCCTCCTGGAGTGATCATCAATGAATAAAACATAGTACTCATATCCACTCAAGGAAACATGAGACATCCTACCGCTCACATCAGAATGAATCAAATCAAGTATCCCAGTCGCTCTGCTGTCACTGCTGGGAAAAGGGATTTGGCAAACTTGCCCATAGCACATCCTCTACAAGTATCAAAGTGATCAGTACTGAAATCTGGCATACCTGTAGTGATCTCCTGCAAGGTCCTCAAGGCTCCATGATACATATGTCCCATCCCGCGGTGCCAAATCTCACACTGCTCAGAACTGCTAGCTCTGCTGTCGGTACTACTACTCAATGCCAAAAGGGGCTGGAATGCAAACCTGTACACCTTTGCATGGCATACACCTATCACTCTAGCTGACTTAGCTGGAGTGCCCCTGGGATACATCAACACCTGTCCTCCCCTGAAGTACCTCATATCCTTTGTCCTCCAAAGCTAAGATGGATATGAGGTTCTTCCTCATCCCTGGCACATAAAGAACATCTGACACCTTCAAGGGAGGTTTGGACTCCCTCTGAAATGTCAGTGTCCCCACACCGACTGCTCTAACAACTCTGTCATCACCAAGTACTACCTCCATATTAGTGCCACTCTCTGAAAGCTCTGAGAAGTACTCACAGACTCCTGTCATATAACGTGAAGCCCCACTGCCCACATACCAGATACCCGAAGATGCTCCGTTAATCGAGGGAAAAGCATGCTCCCTCTGAACCTGTGTGGCAGGTGATCCTGCACTAGAGGACTCACATGCAGTGAACCCAAAATCCCAGTCAAAACAATCTACAAAGTCCTCAACCTCTGCTGAAGCTGCCACACTCTAGTTCTTCCCCTTCTTCCTCTTCTCCGAACACACAATTGCATAGTATCCCATCTTTTGACAATTCCAACACTTCACCTTGGAATAGTCCTTCTGTGTGTTACCCTGTTTACATTTACCTTTGTCTTTGCCCCCACCATTTCTTGTGGAAGCCTACTACTTCCCTTTGCCTTTCTTGCCTCCTACCAATAGTGCTACATCCTCATCCTGCTCAACTGGCTTGGCTGCCCCAAGATGAAATCTCTGTCTAAATGCAATCATCCCAAAAACTCTCCCATGTGGGAAGGGTCTCACGTGCACAAACCCCATCAACAAAGTTCATCCATGAATCGGGAGGCCATTCATTGCAATCCTTACCAACTCAATGGGTGGAATGACCTCTCCAACTGCTGCCAACTCATCTCTCACATTAGTAATCTTTGTGAGATATCTAGCTGTGCTATCATTACCCATTTTAATGGTCTTCAGCTTCTCCTTTAGGACGATTTTCCGATTCTCGTTGGTACTCTGGTAGAGATTGGACAATGTTGTCCACATCTCATGGGCATTTCTCTTTCCTCTCACATGAGGAATGCAATGGTCTTTGACTCCGTCTAGAGTCAGTGTCTTACCCTTGTTGTTCTTTTTATTATAATCAGCCAACTAAGTAGCATCAATAGGCACAACAACAGGGTTCTGTGTGGTATGCACCATAATGTCCCAGACTTCTGCCTCCTTAAAGATACTCTGCATTCTCTCCTTCCAAAAGTTGTAATTGTTATGCCCATCCAACCTATCCTCCACCCTCAATCCCAATGACATCCTGCTGTAGTAAGGATAAAACTGTTGTTTGTGAAAAATCAGCTTGCTGGGATTTTCTGAGTGAAAAATCAGCAGGCTGTAATTTTCCTCCTTGCTGTTCCAAACTGCATTTCAGCACTCAAGCTCTAATACCATGTAAAAATTTCTCATTTACCACCCCGGTTTTCAGTTTCACCTTATTTCTCCAAAATAGTTAAATGTCCTTTCCCATATCCATACATTCAACAACTGGAAAATAAATTTTGCTGAAAACACAAATTCTGGAAATATTATAGAATGTTGGAAAATGCAGAAATAAAAATCAGCACATACAAACAGCCATTCAACACATTTAAACACATTTATTTTTGGTCGAGGTGACCCTGGAAAAACCCCCTACAACTCTTGGGGAAAACCAGTTCGAAACCTCCTTCTTATTTCTAGAAAATGCTTTTTACAGTGAGAGAAATATTCAGCAAAAAATCAGCAAGCAAACTTTTACAACTTATCTCATTTTCCGTGCCTCATAGCCAACTGGAAAAACTTGCAAACAGCGAAACAGAACAGCAATAAATGTTGTACGGCCTCCTCAATTTTTGTGCCCAAATTTCAGCCTTAAATGATGCTGTATGGACTGCCTAGAAAAGCGTGCAAGCTACCATAAATGTTGTTGTATGGTTTCCTCGATTTCTGTGCAGAAAAACAGCAGTACAGTTGTACGATTCTACCTAGAAATGCATGCCAAGGTATAGCCACTTGTTGTATGGATTTCTGCTCCTCAATTTCTATGCACTTGTTGTACTGATTTCTAGAAAATCGTGCCCAATATCTGCCTTTTACTGTGTGCTCACTCAGATGTACGGACTTGCTAAAATGCTGCCTTGGAATGTGCGCCAAGCTGTTGCCTCCTTCTCCTCCCTATCCAGAGATCTCCCTTGCTCTCTTTCTCTCCTTCTCTCAATCTGCTCATGAAAGAATGAATGACCTCTTCCTCCTTTCCCTCCTCTAATCTAACCCTAAGTGACTTTTATGGAATCCCTAAATCCAATGGTTGAAATAGATTGAGATCTAGGGTTGATATTAAATGCTCATTTAAATCTCACTTTCTATTTTTTAATTCACCCCACTTTAATAAAGACCCACTTAGTCATTTATTTCCAAAGTCACTTTTCCTTTCTAATTTACATTGACTTTATTAAAGTCACTTTAAAATTAGACTTTAGTAACTTTATCACTTTTAAATTAGATTTGACTTTATAAAAATTATAAAGTCACTTTAGGAGAAAAATTAAATTCTTTTGGACACTTTTCCCTAGGCCAAAGATCAAAGCCTTAGCGAACCACCTATCCTCCAGTACCAAATTTCAACAATACAACAGTTGCAATATCGAGCTCCTAAGAAGCAAGATAAAGGTGTGTATTTTTTAATTTTGCATAACTTTTGTTTCAAAAACCAGTTTGAAGTGATTCAAAGGGCATATTGTGTTGAAGAATGTGTAACTAAGTTTGGTCTTCATAAGAATGAAATTTATTCGTGTAAATAATAAAATGAAAAGAAATTATTATTGGAGCATGGGTCTCATGCTCAATTTCTTTTATTTATAGGTCAAGCACCCATTGAGTGCTTCTAGGGTTTATCCTAGGATGAAGAGTCATTGTAATATATTGAAGACCCTATGGGCACATTATATCTTGTAAAGGAAAATTTATTTTGTCTTTAAAGTGTCGAAATACCTCTAAGATCAAGTTGACCTAAGGAGTTGTCAAGTCAGCCTACATGAAGAGCCATGTCTACCCTTGGAAGAGCCTATATATAGAGAGGAACTCATCCTCTGTTAAACACACTCACTCAGCTCATTCTATGTGAAGAAGAGGGAGAATAAAGGTCAAAGAAGAAGGGTACAAAGAGGAAGTCAAAGAATTCAAAGTGCTTGGGGCTAGTATTATCTCTCTTTTGAAAGTCGAAGTTCGGCTTTCTATGTTGGGTCTATCTCTAGTTCGATCTTGAAGGAAAGAGAGAAGGAAATAAAACAGAATGTCATTTAGGGCATCGCATTAGGCCTAAGTCTTAAGGAAAGGCAAGTGAAAGGAAGAGAAGGCTATTCGAGGTAGATCAAAGTCTCTATGAGGAGTGCCAGTAGTTGTCGTGAGACAAAATTTCGGATCTATAGTGGAGAGGTAAAATTCACTGGAGCAGGAGGACGAGTTGATCTTAATCTTGGAGGTTATTTGTCTGAGTGGCTAGGTCATGGTATTTTTAATTGAGTAATCTATAAGAAGAGAAGAGATTTAAGGGTTTTTCCCCTCAAGAGGAGGGGCTTTGGCCATGGCTTGCAACCTATATATTGTTTCATTGTTCTTATTCTTTTTGGTAGTCGTCTGATGTATCTCACACTGTAATAACAACAGAAAATCCCTTGGGTTGGATGCACAGAAGCAGAATCCATGCACCCATACGCATTGTGAAATGATAGATACGCAGGTGCCCAGAAAAAACGCAGTGAATTCACATAATTATAATGCGCAGTTAAGCAAATCCACGCAGGAATTAACGCAGAATCCATGCACCCATACGCAATCTGAAATGTTAGATACGCAGTCCATAAAAAACGCAGTTAATTCAGATAATTATACTGCGCAGTTAAGCAAATCCACGCAGGAAAACGCAGTTCACAACGCTGACATGGATTCCGCTGAGCAAAAGAACGGATTAGATGGGTTAGACACGCAATTAAAAAGTTACAATTTGGACAGCAAGAGGTTAGGCAACAGCCATACGCATAACACAGGTTTTGAAAACAAAATGAATGCATACTCCAGCAAAACCACGTAGGATCCAGGCAAAAACGAACCAGATGCGTTGGACATTAAACCAGATACGCTGGACAATGAGCCTAACCAGAATACGCACAAAGCTGACATGGAGTGTATCACTGAGCAAGAGCATAACTTCAAGCAGTGGCATAACTTAATTAATTGTGACAATAACACTGATATAAATAAAATTAAAGAGAAAAAGAGATTAGAGAACATTGGAACAAAATTAAAAAGGAAGGTGGTGAATATGTCATCCCAAGAATTAGATCCTGCTACCATTAACGTCCTCAGCAAAGGTCTAGGTTTTGCTGTTGCCCCTAAGAACATTCCCATTGAAGAAATGATATGTAGCATAGAGGATGGGATCAAAAAACTCCCCGTGGAAGATAAAGAAACATTAAGACAGGAGTTTTCCCTCATTATGAGGAAGGCCAAAGTTCCCAAAAGTAATCTAAGTAAAGAGGAACAAAGAGCCTTCAAAACCCTGCGAAACAATGATAAAATAGTGGTTCTTAAGGCAGATAAGGGAGGAGCAGTAGTAGTCCTGGATAAAGAAGACTATGTATGCAAAATGAATGAACACCTCAAGTGTGGGAGCTATAAGAAACTAAGCAATAATCCCATCCCCAAGATTATGAAAGAAGTGAAAAAGACAATTCTAGAGTCCAACCTTGAGGATAAGTTAAAAAAGAAATTGATCCCCTCTTGCGAAACCATTCCGAGAATTTACGGGTTACCAAAAATTCATAAAGAAAGAGTTCCTCTTAGACCAATAGCCAATACCATTGGGTCCCCAACCTATGATCTCGCTAAATATGTTGCAAAAATCCTTAAGCCTCTTGTCGGAAATACTGATTCTTTCATAAAGGACTCCCATGACTTTGTGAATCTTATTAAAAAAGAGAAGCTGGAACGTGACGACATCCTTGTTAGTTTTGACGTAGTGTCTCTATTCACCAAGATTCCTCTTGATGAAGCTATTCAAGTTATAAAAGATGTTACTGATCCAGGGACTGCAAGATTGGCCGAAATCTGCTTGCGATCAATAGTTTTCACCTTCCAAGGAGTTTATTATGAGCATACATCTGGAGTGGCAATGGGATCCCCCCTTTCGCCAATCGTGGCCAACTTATACATGGAATAATTTGAAAAGAAGGCCATGGAATCTTACCCTTTAAAGCCAGCATGGTGGAAGCGATTCGTGGATGATACCAATATAAAATGGACTCATGGTAAAGCAGAACTTGAAAAGTTTTTTATTCACCTAAATTCTATCTCTTCCGAAATAAAATTCACTATGGAGCTTGAAGAAAACATGAGCATCCCTTTTTTGGACGTTCTCATCATCAGGAAAGAGGACGGCTCCCTTGGGCATAAGGTTTTTAGAAAGTCAACCCATACTGAAAACTACCTCCACGCTGAGTCCCACCATCACCCGGCCCAAAAATTTGGTGTTATAAACACTTTGGCTATCAGGGCCCTTCGAATTTGTGATGTTGATCATCTTAATGAAGAAAAGAAGCATTTAGTCTCAACTTTTAAGAGTTTAGGCTACAAAGAAAATGAGATAAAAAGAGCAATAAAGAAAGCAGAGAAAAAGATGGTATCTCATGAACCTAAGGCCCATGATCAGCCTCAGGGTGGTAGGGTTTTTCTACCTTATATTCATGGAGTCACTGATAAGATTGCTAAAATCCTAAGGAAGAAAAACATAAGCACACAATTCTCCGCCCCTGGAACTATTAGACAAAGTATGAGATCTGTCAAGGATAGCATTGATAAACATCAACTTAAAGGTGTCTATAAAATAGATTGCTCCTGTGGAAAGAGCTACATTGGTGAAACAGGTCGCTCCTTGCAGACCAGACTCAAAGAACATGGTGCCGATATTAAGAAAGAAAGATCTCGTACTTCGGCCCTGGCAAAACACTCATCAAAAACTAAACACCATGTCTGTTTGGAAAGCGCTTCAATTATCGCTAGGGAAGATCATCATAATAGACGAAAGATCAGAGAAGCTCTTGAAATTATCAAGCACCCTCATAATATCAACAGAGACAATGGTATGGAAATTAGTGGAAGTTGGCTTCCCCTAATCAAATTAATTAATAAAGTCTCCAACCCTCTTAGTTAAAGGCCCGCCCCCCTTCTAATCCCTTTAAGTCAGTAACCTAGCTTTTAATAATTTATAATAATAATAAAAAGTTCTTAATTAACCAGTAATTATAAGAGTGACTATAAACCTGAATATATATATTTATTCATAAAATAAAATAGATATAAAAATAAAAGTAAAAAATAATTAAAAATAATTAATTTAAAAAAATACAATGTTATATATATATATATAATATATAAATAAACTGAACAATAATGGTTTATTAATAAAATAGGTTTATAACAATCTATAATACCGTTATCTAATAATTTTAATATAGCAGCTAATATTAGTTTATTATTTATTATTTTGATAAAATATTATCTTATCATTAATATAATTATTAATACTAACAAGTTATTAATTAAATATTAATAATAATAATAATTATTATTATTAATATTAACACTTATGAGGAAAATAAAATAATTAAAAATATATATTTATAAATCACTGTTAATAAAATCTAAAAAAATTATACAACAATTTATATAATAACAAAAATTATTATCATTAAAAAAAAAAATTAAAATTAAAATTTAGTTAAAATAAATAAAAAGAAAATTGGCCGACCTCTCATTAAATATGACAGCCGACCTTCTTCTTAAAAAAATTCTTCCTCTTTACCATTTATCCCTCATAAACTTCTCTTCTTCTATCAAAGCATTCATTTGGTCCTGATGATGGATCCCGGTTGGGATTCGAAACGTTGGCATAAAATGGTTCTTACTATGGATTCTCCGGAAAAAAAAAATCAGAAGAAATAAACCACAGAGGTCTAAAATCAAGGAACAAAGATAACAAGGAAAAAGGTAACACAAGTAGTTATCATGTTAAGAGAATCAACATACTTAATACCCTATTGAATTCTCAACATGGTATCAGAGCTAAGGTTTTCTAAGGGCATCATGAAGATCTCCTCTACAATGAAGAAGTTCATCAAGAAGATTTCAAGCCATCTCAAGGAATGTATTAAGGAAGCATGGAATTTCTTATTCTCTATAAATAAGGTATCAATCAAATAAAATCATGAAGGTCTCTTCTCGGCTCTCTCTGGCATATTTCAAGATGAAGATATTTGGGTAATTGCTAGAATTGCATAAAGACACATGACTGGCCATTCCAATAGATTGAAGGCCTTATCAAAAGGAAATTCCCCTTATTCAGTGGAACACAAAGACAACAAGAGATATCCCGTGAAAGGTATTGGATCAACTTCCATAAAGCTGGAAGACGGAACCAACATCCACCTCAACAACCTTCTCTTTGTTCTAAGTTTGCACAAGAATTTACTTTATATTTCCATTCTAGAAGATAAGGGTGATAGAAAAGCCTTCATTGATGGAAAGGTCTTTGTTTAGGGATAAGACTCAAGTATAGATCAAACCAAAGTTATGGGAATTTGAGAAGGAAGACTCTATAGACTGATATCTCCTGTAGCCCAAGCCCTAGTTCACATTGATATTAGCCCATGTGAACTTTGGCATCGAATATTTGGTCATCTACATTTCAAAATCCTTCCAATCCTAAGTTCCATAGTAGATGGAATTCTGAATCTAAAGGAGGATCATGAAGGTGTCTATAAGGGATATGCATTGGGTAAGAATACTAAGAGACCATTTGGATGTAGTGCTTCACGGTCAAAAGAAATATCGGATCTCATTCACTCTAATGTATGTGGTGTGGTCTTATGACTCCTAAATCACTTCGAGGTCATCTATATTATGTCACATTAATAGATGATCATTCAAGAAAGACTTGGATTTATTAATGAAAGCAAAGGACAAAGTATTTACGGAGTTTCAAGAATTCAAAGCTGAAGTGGAGAACCTTACAGAAAGAAGAATCAAGATAATAAGATCTGATAATGGAGAAGAATATACATCCAAACAGATTATAGAATTCTGTAAGGAGTATGGGATTAACAGGGAGCTGATAGTCCCATATAATCTTGAACAAAATGGAGTTGCAAAAATAAAGGATATATCCATTGAAGAAAGTGTAAAATTAATGTTACACGATTAAGATATACCTAAGTTTCTGTGGGGAGAAGCGATGAAGATAGTTGTCTACATTCAGAATCGAACTCCCCATAGATCTCTAGACAACAAAACCCTGAAAGAAGTGTTCATTGGAAAGAATTCATCTGCATATCATATCTGGATCTTTGGGTGTCTTGTATATATCCATATACCAAAGGAAAAAATAAAGAAGTTGGATCCTTTTGGCATGAAGGGAACATTTGTTAGGTATAGAAACTCATCAAAAGTTTATAGGATCTTCATGAGAGATGGACATCATGTAGAAGTAAGTTGAGATGTCATATTTGATGAGAGCATAGCATTCAATAAATCAAAGTAACTTTCCATAGACTCTAATGATGAAGAAATTATGATATTTGAGGAGGAAGTTGACCAAGAAAAAGAAGAATCACACCATGAAGAAGAAGGTCCCTATGAACCTATTCAACCTGTGGTCATCCCTTAAACAAGGAAAAGAACTAATTGGTTGAAATATATACTACATTATGCAAAAGGTCATGGAGTAGCGACATGCTTATTTAGAGAAATCAAGAAACCCAAGAGATATTATGGATATGCTGCATACATGACAAAGTTGATAGAAGCAAAACCATCCTCCTTTGAGGAGGTTGTAAATAATCGAGAATGGAAGGATTCCATGAACTAAGAGCATCAATCTATAATGAAGAATGGGGTTTGGGAGGTCATACCTAGGATCGAAGGCAAATCTATGCTTACCTCCAAGTGGATCTAGAAGATCAAAAATGTAGTTGATGGAAGTATAGATAAGTATAAAGCAATATTTGTGACCAGAGGGTTGTCTCAACTTGAAGGCATCGACTATGAAGAGACATTTTCTCCAACAACAAGATATATGATGATTCGATCATTGGTCTCTCTGGTAGCATTGATGGGATAGAACATCCATTAAGTGGATGTCAAGACTACATTTCTAAATGGCACAATAGATGATCTGAATTGGATCCATGAAAACTAGCGAAGTGCTATGACTATATCAAATCAGGCAAACTTCAAAAATTTATGAGAAAAGAGCTATCAGGAAGACCTCTAGACAGTGGCAGTTTGTAGTCAGCAAGGAATGATGAGGACCTCCGCCAAAGCGCACTGATCGAGGCCCATGGAGACTATGTAGGATGCAAACTGTCAGTTAGGAAGTCCAAATCAGAAAACAGAGGTCGTTTCTGAATCGCGCATCGCTGGGAAAAACCCCTCGAGAAGGAAAGGCCCCAAGCGCTCGGTCGCATGGGAAGTCAGGAGACCGTAGGAAAAGCGCTAAAGCAAAATGCAGGCCCCGCCCTCCAAAACCAGTGGAATATCGGAGGCATATTGGGCAGTAAGAGGATTTGGCATAAAACAAGTGATTCCATATATTGCACGATGCGTGTCCGAAAGATGAGAGAGAAAACTGCCTCTCATAGTAGGCTAACGGTCGAGCAAGTCAACCGCGCGATAAGAGCGAACACTGTAGGATCTAGGGGCTCCAGATATGACGGTGGAGATTGCGCCTGATGGGAAACCGAATTTGATGGGGGAATTAAGCCGCGACATATAAAAGTTTAAAGTCCAATTTGACAGCTGAGTTGGCAGATGAATCCTTACACAGTGTAACAAAAATACTGAATCATTGAGGAAGAGTTGGCGCAATTCGTGAGAGGACAAGTGGCCACTTCCCTGTGGGACGTTGGTGATGATGCAAAGGCAGGGAACTCCAAATGAATAGCAACATGTGATCCGAAGGGGTGGAAGAGGAAGCAAATAGTCAAGAACAGATTGGCTTTAAGCCATGAACAAACAAAAAATAGAACAGGAAGAATCAAAGAAGAGAACAATGGATAAAAAAGATGAGAGAGAAAGTAAAGCAAGAGGCAAAAAGGAAACAGAGAGCCGAGCTGACCTGCAGCGTAAGGCAGCATTGAGAAAACAGAAGGCTTGAGAGGTTCAAGCGATCTCTGTGAGGAAATCCGTCGGGAAATTGAGAAACACATTGGAATCATCCCATTGAAGACCAAAGAGGTCGAGACTTGGTAAGGAAAGAGTCTATGCACTCTAGTGGCTTGGGGAATCCAAGAACCACCCTACCAAGCATTATCTGTTTCAGGAGACTCAAGTTGAGCTCCTAATTGTAAATCTATGCTTTAAATACACAATAAAAGAAGGCCACCACTAAAAGTTGGACCGAAGACTTAGCCCTAGAGAACAGGGTGAACTCCTTATTAATGTGATGTGTTCTTGTATTTTCTTACTGTGTTTCCCTTACTGTTTTCCATTTTCCAGTGTCTGTGTATTTTGCAATCTGATTGATCTATTACCCAAAATAACATAGACACACACCAGCACATGAGTTTGTAATACCTTCATTCATTAGTTATTTAACTGAGATCACTCACAAGTGATTTTCAGATCAAGTGATATCAGAGCTCTAAGCTGTTAAGGTTCGACAAGCTTGTGTTGGATTTAGCTGTTGAATTCTAACTAGATCAAAGCTCAAATTAGGAGAATAAGAGTTGGTCGAAACTAATCCTAAAATTTGGAGAGTCTATCCTCGGAAGACAATGTCAGAGGAAGGTTCTATGGGGCCAGACCCTCAATTCCTAGATAGTTTCCTAGCCATAAAGTCCATGGTAGAGGAAATGTATAGGGACTTTAGAAAACATAAGGATGAAGATTCATCAGGCTCTAAACAAGACAAAGGAGAAGATGAGTCTCATTTCCATGACCACTCAAAAGGCAAAGGGAAAGAAGAAATCTTTCTCACACCTCCTAATATCCCTGAACACAAAAAGAAAGCATCTTTAATTAAACTATATGTCAAATTTGATTTACTTATATATGATGGAGAGTTGAATGTAGAAAAGCTGGACAATTGGATTAGACAAATCGATGGTTATTGCAGGGTGAAAAATATCAATTCAGACAAGAGAAAGATTCAGCTGGCAAGCCTACACCTTGGAGGCACTGCCTTAGTTTGGTGGGAAGGAAAGACCCAAGCTGATATGAAAAGAGATGGTAAGACTATCTTTGTCTAGAGTGAATTTTTTTCTGCAATCAAAAATCATTTCTATCCATTGGCCTACATGCAGCAAGCCATGATGAGCTGGCAAACTCTTCGACAATTGAAAGGGCAGAGTGTACAGGGATACACTCAAGAATTTAGAAAGAGAGCATTGATTCTAGGAATCTCATTAGACTCACTTGAGACTCTATTGAAGTACATTGGTGGTCTACACAGTGACATGAGGCGCACTATCCTCAAGTTTAATCCCACTAGTATAGATGAGGTATCTGTTCAAGCTACTCATCTAGAAGCTAGAGGAAAGAATGGAAGTCTAGAAGTTGGGGGATCATCCCAACCCACTGCAAGCAAGAATAAGGAGAAAGAAATCAAAAATGGAAATCAAGGAAGGCTAATACTGCACAGAAAAGCAAGGCGTCATGCACTCACTGTAAAAAGGATGGGCATGATGATGAGCACTGCTAGATTCTGCATTCGAAGCTGAGACCTAAGAAGTTCGAGGGAAAGAACAAGAATACTGCTGCAGCTATTCAAAAAGATTTGGGATCAAACTCAGGAGATGAAACAACTATTGCAGCCATAGGTATAAGAGGTAAGGATTCTGAAGCATCTACTAGGAATTCTACACAATCTACTACTGATGAAGAAAATGAGAGAAAAAGACATGAGTTTTTCCATATTCGAGTTATTTCCAAACATCAAAAGATTGATACGTTGTTTGATAATGGCTCACAAGTAAATTTAATTTCTGAATCAATTGTAAAGAAGTTGGGATTAGTAACTACACCTCACAAGAAACCATACCCATTAGGATGGTTGAATGATAAAGCACAACTACAAGTGACTAGACAGTGCAAACTCAAGTTTTCTTTTTGGTTAGCATTTGTAGATGAGGTTGAGTTATACATAATTCCTTTGGATATATGTGCAATTGTTTTAGGAAGTCCTTACTTGTATGATAGAAAGACTATTTTCAATAGAGCTGAGAACAAGTATCTACTTGTTAAAGATGGAATCAAATACTTTGTAAGAGATCATAAGCTCAAGAATAATTATACTC